>CAWUFW010031609.1:0-15236 GCA_963921515.1 Calotriton arnoldi | reverse complement strand
AATCAATCAAT
The DNA here is from genome assembly GCA_963921515.1 of Calotriton arnoldi. Taxonomy (NCBI): domain Eukaryota; kingdom Metazoa; phylum Chordata; class Amphibia; order Caudata; family Salamandridae; genus Calotriton; species Calotriton arnoldi. The sequence goes on along the minus strand of CAWUFW010031609.1, from coordinate 15,225 downwards.
CAATCACTGCATTTATAGAGCGCGCTACTCACCCGGGAGGGTCTCAAGGCGCTGGGGAGGGGGTAAGTTACTGCTCGAACAGCCAGGTCTTGAGCTGCTTCCTGAAGGAGAGATGGTCCTGGGTTCGCCGAAGGTGAGTGGGGAGGAGTTCCAGGTCTTGGCTGCCAGGTAGGAGAAGGATCTTCCTCCGGCGGTGGCTCTGCGGATGCGTGGTACGGTGGCGAGGGCGTGGCTGGTTGATCGTAGCTGGCGGGTGGGCGTGTAGAAGGTCATGCGGTCGTTGAGGTACTTGGGGCCCAGGTCGTGGAGGGCCTTGTGTGCGTGGGTGAGGAGTCTGAACGTGATTCTCTTGCTGACGGGGAGCCAGTGCAGGTCTTTCAGGTGTCCGGTGATGTGGCTGTGTCGGGGATGTCCAGGATGAGTCGTGCGGAGGCGTTCTGGATGCGCTGGAGTCTTTTTTGAAGTTTGGCTGTGGTTCCGGCGTAGAGGGTGTTCCCATAGTCCAGTCGGCTGGTGACGAGTGCCTGGGTGACGGTCTTCCTGGTTTCAGAGGGGATCCATCTGAAGATCTTGCGGAGCATGCGCAGGGTGTTGAAGCACGAAGATGAGACGGCATTGACTTGTCTGGTCATCGACAGGGAGGAGTCCAGGATGAAGCCCAGGTTGCGTGCGTGGTCCGTTGGCTTGGGCGCGGTGCCCAGGGCCGGGGGCCACCAAGAGTCGTCCCAGGCGGAGGGTGATGAGCCCAGGATGAGGACTTCCGTCTTGTCTGAGTTCAGTTTAAGGTGGCTGTTCCTCATCCAGTCGGCGACGTCTCTCATCCCGTTGTGTAGGTTGGCTCTGGCGGTGGTGGGGTCGCTGGTGAGGGAGAGGATCAGCTTGGTGTCGTCGGCGTAGGAGATGATGTTGAGGTTGTGTTGGCGTGCGATGGCTGCGAGGGGGCTCATGTAGACGTTGAAGAGGGTTGGACTGAGTGAAGATCCTTGTGGAACGCCGCAGATGACTTCGGTGGCCTCGGATCTGAACGGGGGAGGCGGACTCTCTGGTTTCTTCCGGCGAGGAACGAGATGATCCATTCCAGTGCTTTCTCTCGGATTCCGATGTTGCTGAGGCGCTTCACTAGGGTGCGGTGGCAGACGGTGTCGAACGCCGCGGAGAGGTCCAAGAGGATGAGGGCTGCTGTTTCCCCGTTGTCGGTTAGGGTTCTGATGTCGTCGGTGGCTGCGATAAGGGCGGTCTCGGTGCTGTGGTTGGCCCGAAACCCGGACTGCGAGGGGTCGAGGGATCCATTCGTCTCGAGGAAGGCGGCAAGCTGTCTGTTGACGGTCTTCTCGATGACTTTGGCCGGAAACGGAAGGAGCGAGATGGGACGGTAGTTCTTGAGGTCGGTGGGGTCCGCCGTTGGTTTCTTCAGGAGGGCGGTAAGCTCGGCGTGCTTCCAGCTCTCCGGGAAGGTGGCGGTGTGGAAGGAGGAGTTGATGATGTCCCGGAGATGGGGTGCGATGGTGGCGTCGGCTTTGTTGAAGACGTGGTGTGGGCAGGGGTCGGTTGGTGATCCGGAGTGGATGGAGTTCATCGTGCGGGTGGTGTCTTCGGTGCTGATCGGGGTCCAGTTGCAGAGGGTGGTGGTGGCGGGCGTTGGTTCGGCGGTAGGGTGCGTGGTCTGTGCGTCGAAGCTGTTATGTATGTCGGTGATCTTGCGGTGGAAGAACGCGGCGAGTGAGTTGCAGAGGTCTTGCGAGGGGTGATGTCGTTGTTTCCGGCGCTGGGGTTGGAGAACTCTTTGACGATGCTGAAAAGTTCCTTGCTGTCGTGGGCGTTGTTGTCCAGTCGTTCTTTGAGTGCCGACTTCTTGGTGGCACGGATCAGCTGGTGGTGTTTGCGGGTGGCGTGCTTGAGGGCGGTCCTGTTGTCTGTGGTCTGGTCGAGTCGCCAGGCTTTCTCGAGAGTGCGGCAGTTCTTCTTGGATTCCTTGAGTTCGTTGATGAACCAAGGGGTTTTCTTGCTTCCGGGTCTGCTGGGAGGGTTTTTAGTGGTGCGAGGTCGTCGGGCGCAGGCGGTCAGCCACTTGGCGAGGTTGCTGGCTGCTTCATTTGGGTCCGTTGTGTTGGTGGGTGTGTTCTGGCTGAGGGAGGCGGTGAGCTGCTCGGCGGTGATCTTGCTCCAGCCCGGCGGGGAGCCTGTTGCGGGTGGTGGTGGGTCGCAGTCTTTCTGAAGCTGAAGTGGACGCAGCTGTGGTCGGTCCAGTGGAGTCCGGTGGCGTGGCTGAAGGAGATGTGCTTGCTGGAAGAGAAGACGGGGCCAAGCGTGTGGCCGGCGTAGTGGGTGGGGCGTGTTCACCAGTTGCTTGAGTCCGAGGTTGGCGAGGTTGTCCAGCAGGGCGGTGGTGTTTCTGTCGTTGTTGTTCTCCAGGTGGAAGTTGAGGTCCCCTAGGAGGATGTAGTCGGCGGAGGGCATGGCGTGCGGGCTGATGAAGTCTGCGATGTCTTCGCTGAATAGTGTGCGTGGTCCCGGGGGTCTGTAGATGAGGGTGCCTCGGAGGGTGGTCTTGGGGTCAGTGTGTATCTGGAAGTGTAGGTGTTCGGCGGCGGTGAAGGTCTCGTCGGAGTTAGTCGAGATGCGGATGGTGTTCTTGTGTACGATGGCGATGCCTCCTCCCGTCTGGTTGACGCGGTCCTTCCGGGTGATCTTGTATCCGTCCGGGATGGCTATGGCGATGTCGGGCGCTGAGGAGGCGTTCATCCAGGTTTCGGTGAGGAAGGCGACGTCCGGTGCTGTTGCGTCGAGCAGGTCCCAGAGTTCCACGGCGTGCCTGTGGACGGAGCGGGTGTTCAACAGGATGCATTTCAGGTGGTTGCTGCTGGTGCTCGACTTGGCGGAGGTGGTGCACGTCCGGGGGCAGGTGAATCGGCAGGCTTGGCAGGTGAAGGGTCCGTGGGTGCGTCTCGGTGAGGCTCGGTAGCAGGCAGGGTTCCGGCCGGCATTGAGTGCGGTGAGGGTGGCGGCGTCGTAGGTCCGTCGAGTAGTGTTGCATCGGTGGGATCCAGGGGTCCTGGCGCTGGGCGCGGGCCAGGCGCGGACGGGCGCAGACGGGCTTACCTTTGGCGCACCTTCGGCGCTCCGTCGGTGCTCCCACTGCGCGCGGCCGCTGCGCGGTCGCTCAGGGGCGTCATAAGTAAGGAGCCTGGAGGGAGGAGCAGCTGGGTGGCGGGAGCGGGGCGGCGAATGGAATCACGGGGGCGGGCCGCAGGGAGGCAGTGGCGGGAAGTCCCAGGAGCAGCGGAAAGTCCCAGGAGCAGCGGGAAAGTCCCAGGAGCAGCAGGCAGCGGGGAAGTCCCAGGAGCAGCGGGCAGCGAGCGAAGGAATCTCCAGGCAGGAGGCGGCAAGGCAGGCAGGAGCGGCAGCAGTGAGTGGGGCGACCAAGCCCTGTGGAGGGCTGAGCGGTCACCCTTTGTGCCCTGTTGCTCGGTGAGATGTGTGTACATTGCTTAAACTTGATGCCAAGTACTGTGTGATGAGTGTGTGACACACACATTCAATGGACTCTTGTTCTGTTTTTCACCCCTAGGTCCCTGCAGCCTCTCCTGGCCTATCGACATACCACACTCCTGATGCTTTTCTGATCATGGTGACGGTTGCACATCCTTGATTAAACACAGAGCAGATACAACATAATGTGATCCAGGTGTATTTATTTTGAGCAGTGACATGTGATTGTGGGCAAGGTGATGACAAAAGTGGTGCATGCTGGAACAATGAGTTGACGGACATGTCCGCGTGATGGTCAAGGTGTACCCATGTTGTTCTGGGTCCACAGTCCGACAGACACATGCCGTTCACATGGCAGTGTGGGGTAGGATAGTAGTCCAAGTGAATGCAGTAGATGGCCACCGTGGCTGGCTGACTCACTGGCGTTAGGAGCGTGCGAAGTCCTCTCTGGACACCTGTTTCCTCTTCGGACGACCCCTTCCACGTTTGAGAGGGGGGGGTTGTGTTGGTGGGCTGATGGTGGTGGCTGAGGATTGCCCACTTGCTGTGGACGCAGGGGAACTGGATGTTGCACGGACCTGCGCCCCAGCAGGTGGTGGCGGTGGTGGTGTGGTGGGCCTTGATTGGGCCCTCACCGCCACCACTAGCTGGCCCATGAGGTCGACAAGTTTGCCCATACGGGTCACGAATTGGCCCATATGGGCGTCCATGGACCTCAACACCCCAAGGACTTCCCGCGTATCGGCAGCTGACCGGGCCCATTGTCCCTGGGCCTCTTCATAGGCCCCAAGGACTCTGGCGATTTGCGGCAGGGCTTGGCTCCCAGGCTCTGATGGCGTTGGCCTGACCCTGCTCCTCCCACCTGAACTGCTGCCACCCGACCTGCCCACTCGCCACTGTGGTCACCCGGGGCCTCGTTGTGGCTCCCAGGGTCGATGTCGACGTGCGGGCAGCCCCTTGCGCAGGGTGAGTGGTCAGGGAGGCCCTGGTGGTGGTGGTGGTGGTTGCGGCGGTGGTGGTGGCCGCAATGACCGTGGCAGCAGGGGCCTGGGACTGGTCACCAGCCCTGGGAGATGGGTTGGTGGGTAGGAGGGGTCCTGGGGAGCGGTTGCGCCCTGCCACACCAGATGTGCCTGGTCGGGAGTCCTCGTCCGAAGAGGTGTCCATGTCTTCCACATCCGTGAGTCCGGGTGGTGGGCTTGTGGACTGGCTGTGATGGCTGCTGTCTCCCTCTCCAGCATCATGCTGTTCGTCATCTGTGGGGCGGAGACGAAAGGTTATTGTGTTGCACCTTGCAAGGTTTGTGTTAGATGTCTGACATTCACAGTTGGTGCACAGTTGTGCACTGATTTCCCAGATGCGTGTGTATGGCTCTACATTGTGTGTGCGTAATCAAGGCAATGGAATGGTGTGATGGGTGCACATGGCATGGGACGGATTTAGATAGCCAATCGGTGTGTGTTGCAGTACCCCTACATTTTGTGGCTTTGGTGGAAATGGGGTACAGCCCCCTCAACGCTTTTGAGGTGAAATATGGTTTTGGGGTTCAAATGAAACGCTTAGAAACGCAGATGGCAAAAGGGGTACAGCCCCCTCAATGCTTTTGAGGTGAAATATGGTTTTGGGGTACATACTGTGACATATGGGTGCAGGAGGGGACATGTGTTTTGGGCACACGACACTGCAGAGACAAAGGTGTGTGTATGTCTGACATACCAAGCATCTCAGCACAGTGTTATCATTTAGGGACATTACACTGCAAGCATTGTAGTGAGTGAGTGATGGTTGTGTGCCACACAACGTATTGTAGATGGAACAATTCCTTGGTGTGCGTGCTACCCTCAGCCATGTGCAGCAATGCAGTGCTCTTGGGGTGTTGAATATATTAGGTATGTTGTAAATCACAGTGTGACGTGCGCTTCAGACACTACAGACACATTATTGGTGATCGGCAGGAATCTTTGCTGAACTACTGTATATGGGACAACTGTTTAGATGATATACCTTTCATGACACTGGGGCTGAAAGATGAGATGGATGAGAATTTGAATGTGCATTGTGTAGCTGAGTGGTTCATGGGTCCAGTGGTGTATGTGACATTACTGTGGTTCCACTCAGTTACATTGAGACAAGATAGACTTACATGGGTGATGTTGTACGATGTCAACGGGACAAGCAGACATGACTACATGGACAAGATTTCGGTGGTGTTGCGATGTGTGTGATGACTGGCACAGTGCACGGCATGTGGGTCAGTACTCCAGTGAGACTTGTGCATGCAGACGTGACTCCTTACATGTTAGTGTATTTGTGATGGCTCATGTGGGCTATGACTCTGTAATTCATGTCCATGTGCACATTATTCACATGATTATGATGGGGAGCAGTGCTACCTGTTCCTCTGCTACGTGACATGTCCCAAATGTTAGTCGTAGTACAGTCCTCATGCCTACAGCCACCCCGCCCAGTACAGTAGTCTACCTACTTGTTGGTTTGGAGGGAGCAATGCAATGGCTACCACATGGTTATGAGAGGGAGGGGTGCTCCATCTTGCTGGTCTGTGGGAGTGGGGGCCGTTTTGTGAGTTGTGGTGATGGCTTACCACCCACAGACACCCCTCCATGTAGGGAAACCTATCTACCTGTCGGGTGAAAGTGTGCACTGCAATGGCTGACACATGGGTGTGGGGAGTGCTCCATCTTGCTGGTCTGTGGGAGTGGGGGCAGTGTTGTGAGTTGTGGTGATGGCTTACCACCCACAGACACCCCTCCATGTAGGGAAACCTATCTACCTGTCGGGTGAAGGTGTGCACTGCAATGGCTGACCCATGGGTGTGGGGAGTGCTCCATCTTGCTGCGCTGTAGGACTAGGGGCCTGGTGGGGGTTGTACTTCTGCAGTCCCCCCTCCGATACACGGACTTTGTGGTAAGGCTACTTACCTGTTACTTGTTGGTTAGTGCAGCTATGGCTTACACATGTGTGTGTGGGCGTGGAGAGTGCTCCTTCCGGCGCATCTGGGGTACAAGGGGACCTGGTGGGAGTTGTGGTGCTGGCTGACTGTACACATGCCCCCATGGTTTTGTTTGTTGGTACCTTTGGGCTGAGTGTGTGGGAGTGTCTGTTGCATGTGTGAGAGATGTCTTGTGGATTGTGTACTGGACATGGGGGTGTTTGGCCCTCGGAGCTATGGCATTCTGGTAGTGCATGACAGTACATAGCGGTGTGCTGGTATACATTTGTTTGTACTTAGCAGCCTCCACTCCCCCTGGTATTCCGGTGAGACTCTCCGGATGTAGAATGCCTCGCACCTTCTCCTCCCAAGCCTTGAAGGTCTTGAATGGCGCGGGATTTCCTCCGCCAGTCCTGTCAGCCAGCTCACGGTTCTTGGCCTCCTTCTTCCTGACCACGCTTTTCAGGTCGTGCCACCTCTTTGTGATTTCACCCCGGTTGCGTGGCACGTTCCCAACTGCATTCACCTGGTCTACGATCCTGCTCCACATTCTGTTTCTGGTGGCTACTGGTGTCTGTTGGACCTGGTTCCCATAGATTTGTGGGTGCACCTTGATGATCTCATCGACCATGACCGTCAACTCAGTGGCAGTGTACTTTGGCATTCTTTGTGTTGCCATTGTGTGTGGTGTGTGGTGTGTGATGTGCAGGGGGTTCGTGGTGCCGTTGTTTCAGTGGTGATGGTGGTGGTGGTAGTGGTGGTGATGTGTGTGATCTGTGCGTGTGTGTGGTGTGCTGCTTTCCTTTGTGTCTCTCTGGGTTGTCTGATGGCATCTTCGCTTTGTCGTACTGCAAGGGATTGTGGTCTGTGAAGAGGCTGCTTTTGTACTGACCTATGTGGGTGTGTCATGATGGTGGTGTCGTTTTCAGGTGTGTTGTGTCTGTTGTCCTGGGATTTGTAGTTTTTTCGTTTTGGCAGGGGGCATGTGTCATTGGGATGTGTTCTGTGTTTGGGTATTTTTGCGTAGTTTGCTGTGTGGACTTGTTGGCCATGTTGTGTGTATTTCTTTGTTCCGCAAATGATTTCCGTGCACGGACGTGGCCGCCAGGCCTTCCGCCGTGTCAGTTATTCATCGCTGTTGTTAACCGTGGCGGGCGGGGAATATGTGGATTTCCGCGCTCATGTCGGGAGATCATAATTTCACGGTCGTTGTCTCGGTCGTCCAGAGCGTGCGGATTTGGGTTTTCGGGCGGGATTGCGTCCATGGCGGACGGTTAATCTTCTACTCGGACATGGACGGGCGGAATTTTGTGTGTTTTTACCGCCGTGGGCGGAGGTTGCTTCGCGACTTCATAATTGCTCGGTCGGTATTCCCATGGTGCAGGCGTGCGGTTTTCTCAGGCTATGGTGGATGGCAGATTTTTTACCGCCGGTTATCGTAATGGGCCCTTATGTCTTTTCTATATTCTGTCCTCTCGATATTTTGTACTCAATATTTTGTCCTTTCGATATTAAAAATTCGATATTTAGTCTCTACACCCTTCTCAGTGCGGTGCTATAATGTGACTTATTAATGTTAAACCTTCCGCATGTGAAAAAAATGAGCTTTAATTGAATTCTAAAGAGACTATCATATTATATGTTTATGATTTACGTGGCAAATATTTTCTAGGCTTGGCTTGTGCACGGGCTCTAAGAGTCAAGCCAGATCCTTGGCTCGGCTCTGGCTTTGCTCGTCCTGTGAATTTGTTGGCTCGGCCACCTCTACACATGACACTTTGCTCCCAGTGTAACCATTGTCACAGCCTCCCTCTGGCCAAACAATCCTCTTAAATAAACTTAAGAATGCATTTCAAGATGTCGAGTGCGCATGTGTGTGCTGGAGTGGAGGTTATGCAAACAACCAAAATTAATTTAATCTGTAAAGAGCGCAACATTTACCGCATGTTCGTGACAAGCTTGGCCAGGACTCTTCCGCGTGTTGCCGCCGAGGGCATGGCAACCTTAGATTGTGTACTGCCTTAAAAGTTTACAAGCTTTTAAAGAGAAAAGAGGGAAACCAAGAACAAAAGAATTACATTTTCAGGAGACTTTTCCGGTTTTGTTCTAGTGTTTTTACATTTGCGCAGCAAACTGTACATTTATACTTGTACAAAATGTAAATGTGATATTTTATAGAACTTTGAGCTAAACATGTTTGTTTTTCAAGTGTAAGTTCTGCTATGTTTATTTTAGATCTGGAAAAATGTTTTCAACCATCGGTTATACTACACATTCCAGTATATAATGCTAACATAAAGTATTGTTATTGTAAATCGTCATTTTGCTAGCTGTTTGCCAAAAGGGCATTAAATAATTTACAGATGCTACTCCCTTAGAATGCAATCCTAATTTATGCATGCAGCGCCACCTAGTGGAGTTATAAAGCATTCCTGCTGCTTTAGAGTGAAGGCTATGAATGCAAACTTGCATTTAAGTATGTTGAATGCAGGGTTAGGTCATGCAGTTCCGCTGGGTTAGAGGGAAGTAAATAACCCCCGCACTGTGCCCACTCCAGAGTACATGCAACCTTCCCCACTGAATTCCTTAGAATAAACAAGCCAACATGCCTTTGTGTTTGTAGTGGTCATTTGTTGGCCGCAGTTTTATTTGGAATACATGGATATACTTTGGCATCATTTGCATGCCCTGGTCATAAATCATCATTGGTGAACTGTCATATTTGCGTCATAAATCATATGCATTTTTTGTCATACATGATATCTGCCATAAATCATATGTACATCACCAATTAGCAAATTGGACTGACAGTTCGTTGGTTAGCTCATTTGCAGTTTTGTCTTGTTTCTTGTCCCTTCTGGGTCATCTCTTTGTTCGGTTGGGTTTGCGCCCTCTTTGCGCGGGGGTAGCTTCTGTCCCGGAGTTAGGCCCCAACTCGCTACCTTGTTGGACTCTGTTGTGCCCTGCCATCCGGCGGGGGCTGGGCTGCGAGCACCGTCTCCGTTTGCTACCCCCTTTTTGTAGGCCATCTCACCCAGCCTGATACTTTCCAAACCATTGGTTCTGCAGAATTTTCTCACGGCGAGGTTCCGCTTTTTTCTTGCGTTTTCCACTGTTTTTTGTGACTCAGCCCCATGCCACTCACCTTCTGCTGATCAGTTCTGACCAGGTGATGGTGGTACCCCTGAAAGACCTGGCTGTTTCCATGAGGTCTCTTTGTATGTTGTGGAGGAGTGCTTTCCTACCCAGTTTGGCCAGGTCGTTACCCCCCAAATGGATAATCAACATGTCCGGATGCCATGCCGCGTCCGCCTGCAGGTCCGCGAGGGTCGCCAGCAGCTGGTCCCATTTCATTCCTGGTCGGCCCATCCACCTGATGCATGTGTCCACTGGTCGTCCTTCCTGTCTGTGGCCCCCTCGCCGCCACCAGGACTGCATTCTGGTTATGAAGGAATGGCCCACCACCCACACCAGGCGCGGTCTCCTTCCTGCCGAGGCAATGATCACAAGTGTCAGTTAGCTGCTTGCCCCTTGTGAGGGGTGCCCCTGCCCACCCTAGGCAGTCAGGTGGGTCTACATTAACTGTGGTCTCACGTAGGTCCGGTATGCCCGCGACCGCCATCTGCCTATTGCCTGTATCCCAGCCTCGGTCATCCCGTGTTGTGCCGCTGTTGTTGCTGCCCCGATTCTGAATGAGTGTGACCCAAAACCCGCTGGAGGTAGCCCTGCTTTGCTGAGGGCCAGGTGCATGACTGATGTAAATTGGAACTTGCTCAACTGTGTGCCGTCCCTGTGTTTAAACAGTGGCCCCTCGCCCGCTGGTCGCATTGCCATGAAAGCTAGCAGGCAGCACACTGCGCAGCAGGTCTGGTCCGTGATGCATTGCAGCTGCACTACTACCCCCTTGCCGGCCTGGTTTGTTTTTGACCGCCTCAGTAGAATCTCTAGTTCAGCTGTTCTGAGCATCACATCGCTTGCCTGTAGACAGTGCTTAGCTGGCCCCATCCTTGAGGGCGCCACTAACTCACTGAGGCGGAATGCCCCAAAGAATGCCGTGGAAAATGCAGCCTTAAACAGGAGGAGCTCAAAGTTATCCTTTGCTATGTCGCCCAGTGTCCCCGACAGTGATCGCAGCTTTGTGTAGTCTATCGGGCGCCTGGTGTCCTTCCTTGCGCCCTCCGCGCGTTTCCACCCTTTCATTGCTGCTTTGATATAGTGAGACGCCGCGGGATCATGCCCTGTTTCTAGTTTTGCGTAATGCGCCACAGCGGATAGGTGGGCTTGTGCCCACGACCTGAATTTCCTGCAGTTGAATGCCCACTGGATGAACTTCTCAACTGCCCTGCTTGTGGCCCCCTCGTCCCCCAGGGTCGGGATACCCCCTATTCGCATCACGGTCCCAGGGTACTTTTTATATCGCCTGGCAGCCTCCAGGGCTAGGGCTTGGTTCACCAGCTCTGATAGATCTACCCTGCCAGGCCCCACAGTTGCACCGGGAAGGGGGTCATGTCCCGCTCCGCCCCGGGGGCCAGTACCCTGAATTTGTCCATCCGTGCTCTTGACAGGACGTCTGCCACCTCGTTCTCCACCCCTGGTACGTGGCATGCTCTCATGTCTATGTTTCCTTGCAACTGTAATTTAACCAGTTGGCGCATTAATCGCAGTGTGTCTGGGCACCTGGCTGACCCTCTATTAATCGCTTGTACTACGCCCTTGTTGTCTGACCATAGTGTCAGCTTCATGTTACGCAATTCCTGCTTCCAGATTGTTAGCGCCACTATATGTTATGTTATATATATTGTTATGTTATATATTGCTTCTAAAGCGCACGTACACCAGATTGGTTTCATGGCGCTACTCTAAGGGATGCCATAGTCCTGGACGTTACTCGTATGCCTGTCTAAATAGCCATGTTTTTAGAGGTCTCCTGAAGCTCATGAGATCCGTGCAGGATCTAATTTCTAAAGGCAAGGATTTCCAGTATCTGGGGCCTAGTACGGCGAACCTTGTTCCACCGAGACGCTTCAACTTGAATGACGGAGAGGCCAGAAGTTGCAAGTGGGCGGATCGCAGATTGCGAGTCGGGTGTATCTTTCAATCATACTGTCAACAAACTTGGGGCTCTTGCCGTTCAGGGATTTAAAGATGATACATCCCACCTTGAAGGCGCATCTCTGAGTTATGGGGAGCCAGTGCAACTTCCTCATAAGAGGGGTGACATGTTGAAGCCTATTTTTCTGCAGGATCAGTCTTGCTGCCTGATTCTATACCAATTGGAGTCGGTGGACAAGATTAGCTGGAATGCCGAAGTACAGAGAATTGGCATAATCTCTATGCGATATCACCATAGCTAAAACCACCTGTATTTTAGCTTCCTGTGTAAGGAACCTACTGATTTTCCTTATTTTTCTCAACTGGAAAAAACACGTTGAGATCACAGAGCCAATTTGAGTCTTCATTGTGAGGTCGCTGTTAAAAATAACCCCCAGTGTTTTGGCAGAAACCGAGGGGGTGGGGGGCTGGCCCAGCTCCTTAGGCCAGAAGAGGGGACTCCAGGGATTCAGAGAGCCCCCTGTTAAAATCACCTCCGTCTTATCTGGATTTAGCTTCAGGTGATTCCTGTTCATCCAATCACAGATGAACAGCATCGTAGTCTGAAATTCGTTGATGGATTCTGGGGAGTTACTAATAGAAAACACAAGTTGGAAATCATCCGCATAATTGAAGGTGCGGACTTTCTTTTCTTTAAGAGCATAGATCAGAGGAAAAAGGTATACATTGAATAGGTGAGGAGAAAGTGAAGAGCCCTGTGGCACACCGCAAGTAGTGTTCATCTTGGGGGTTGTGAACTGACCCAAACGGACTGCTTGAGATCGGTTTCACAGAAAGGAACGAATCCATTCAAGAGCTGAACCTTGGATTCCCGCGCCCTCGACACGGTCAACCAGTATGTTATGGTCGACAGTGTTGAACGCTGCGGAGAGATCCAGTAGCACCAGGGCCTGCAGAGAGCCCCTATCAGCCTCCCCCCGCAGGGTATCCAGTACTATTAGTATAACTGACTCTGTGGAATGGGCTGGCCGGAACCCTGCTTGGTGGGGGTCCAGACATTCAGACTGTTCCAAAAAGGTAGATAAACATCTGGCCACATAGGCTTCAAGTACCTTGGCCAGGTAGGGCAGCAGGGAGATAGGATGGTAGGTTTTTGTATAATGGGGAACAGCTCGAGAAATGTGATATTGCTGGTTATGCCCTGCCTGCGCCAGCTGCTGTGCCATTGGCCCGCCCACCATTTCCTTCCCAGGATTGCCCCAAAGCCCGCGCTGCCTGCAGCGTCCGTGAACAGCGCTATCTGTCTGCTTGTGACTCAGCCTTCCCTCCAGATCAAACACCCGTTGAAGTCTGCCAAGAATGTGTCCCACATTAGAAGGTCCTGCTTGACACCTGCTCCCAGCCTGACATGGTGATGTTTGAGGGTGAGTCCTGCCGTTAATTGGGTTAACCGCGTGGCAAATACCCTGCCTGTTGGGATAACCCTGGCTGCAAAATTGAGTTTACCTATTAGCCTTTGGAGGTCCCTCAGTGTAGCCTTCTAACGCCCACAGATGCTCCTAATGTCCTCCCTGAAATCCTTCACCTTGTCTGCCGGGAGCCTGGATGTTCCTGCCACTGAGTCCAGCTCTATCCCCAGGAATGTGATTTTTGTCGCTGGGCCCATTGTTTTCTCTGCCGCCAGGGGGATCCCTAGCTCCTCTCCTAACCTTGCAAATTCTGCCAGGATGTCGCCGCACTCGGTCGACGCAGCCGGGCCTGTGAAGAGGAAATCATCGAGGTAATGGAGCTTCCCGCCTGGGGGATGTCTGACGCGCAGGGCCCATTCTAGGAAGGTGCTGAATACTTCGAAGTAGGCGCAGGATACCGAGCACCCCATGGGCATGGCTTTATCAAAGTACAGGTCTCCCTCTGATGGAGCAAGAACTCACAATGAGACTTGCTCGGAAGCAATCTTCTCACAGTATTAATTTATTAAACTTTGTAATGTTCGTACTAACAAATGCACACACGAATACAAGTAGAAGGAAGCTTGCCTATGTGTTTAAACTAACAAATAACGCTTGTCTAAATCCAAAATGGCCGCTAAAGCGCGGGAACCTTATTGCGCATGTGTCAGCCATATCACATGGTGTGACGTCTTTCTTTGCTTGGAGGGAAATCCTTGCTTCTGCGCAGTGTGTATTAAAATGGCTGCTTAATGTTTTCACGAGCTACAGCTTGCTCATATGTTGCAATTAAATTGTGGTATTCTAACGCTCTTAATGCAGGATAGAATTTTTTAATTAAACGGGAATAGAGTGAAACCATTTATTTGTGATTTTAATATTTTCTTCTTTGACTTTTTATTAGTTCATAAATGGGCCTGGGTTGGTTGAACTGAAACTCGAGAGACAATGGTTCTGCGCATGCGCCCTGCAAGGCTGCCCAGAGGAAACGATGAAGTCAACCTGGACGTCGTCCAAGGCCATGACGTGGTGGCCAACACTATTGTACCCACGATGTCCCTACCGAAAGAAACAATTTATATATACATTGTAATAAACTTTGTCGTGAGATGGGTGGGAAATAAAGCAAATGTATTAATTGTGATGGGCGGTATTTTAAAACAATGGGCTTAAAGAAATTGAACTAAATTGACATGGTGTAAGGATCAACCCCCTGTCCCCGTCCAATCAGAAGTAGTGGGCCCATATTTTTGCAACATTAATGGGAGGTACATGGGCGTAGAAGGATATAATAGATATAGTATTAGCTAATTAGAGAAGAGTGAGTTCAAGTTCGAGATCCATGAGAAGCTGATCGATTGCAGACTGAATCGCTGTCCAGAGAGGCCCTGAGGAGGGGGCGGCGGAGTCCATTAGAAGGAAGACACGGGAAAAATCTAGGAGAAGCGAAGTATCAGAGAGGGGAACGACGCAGGCGTCGTTGATAGAGAGGTCACCTGTCCTGAACCTGGAGGAGGTCTTTGCTCTTCATCCTTCCTGGGTCCTATCTTTCCAACTCCTTGGCCAAGGGGTTTGGTTCTCGCACCTTTAGGTAAATATAAACGCAACCTTTAGTTGTGTTGCTGCCTCTATCTTCTCCTTTCTGAGGGACCGTCATTGATCGATAATTGATTATTATGCTTCATCCTTGATATACGATTAAGTATCGTGTGGTTCTGTATTTTACTCTGCTAAATCTTTAGATAAACATTTTAAAACTTCATGACTCAGTGATTATTTCAGGATTATGATTTGTAAGGAATGTCACTCATTTTAAACTTCCCAATTAGCAAAGGGTCCATTGGTAAGTCATTACTCTTCAATCAGAAAAGTAATTGGTAGCAGGGATTCTTGATAAAGAGTACAACTGACCCACCAGCGGAAATTGCTAGCGTAGTATGAATGTATGGGCCCAGGTGAATATTGTGTGTATGAATGCTTGTTGCTAGTAACCCGCTGGATCAGTTTTCTGGTTATCAGAGGATGGTTTGACTTCGTTAATTGGGTAATGAGAGTTTTATTTTTATAAACTAACATCCGTTTATTCAAAGTTGTTTTATGTTGTCCAGAATTCCCTGGGGAAAAATTGAATAGCGGATGGTAAGTGGAAGCCATACTGCAGTGAGGTTATTTGTCTGGCAGAAATAGTACTGAAAAGTTAAGTAGGGCTATCAGTACGTGTTAGGGACTTTATGCGTTTGAGTAATAGCAAAGGAATACGCTGGTAAAATTTGATGTTATATCACC
>CAWUFW010031608.1:0-15237 GCA_963921515.1 Calotriton arnoldi | reverse complement strand
GGGCGTGGTTACGGCGCGAAAGCCCGGAATGGCTGCCTCTTGAGGGAGCTCCGCCGCCGCCCGGACCTGGAAATTGGCAAATACCATCCTCCACGACCGCCCGAGATGCCGAAAAGCGACAGCTGCAGTAGGGCCGCCTGCACTGCGGGCCAGAGATCGGGAGTCCTTTTGGCCCCACCGGGGCGGTGACACCGGCACAACATCGGCAGAATTTGATCGAGCCCAGCTACGCCGGGAAAATGGCGCCTGCTCGAGTCCCGGGCCGGGAGACTCCCGCTGACTGGGACGGGGCGCCCGCACGCACATCGGAGGTCCATCGCGGCCGACCCAGGAGGCGATATCCAGCGTGGGTGGCAGAGACCGTCGCACTGAAGCGGCGGCTGAGCCGCCGTGAGCTGTGGCGCATTGATACCTGGGAGCCCTGAGAACGGTGCGGGTGAGCGGTGCCCTGCTGGGATCCCTCCTGAGGGCCGCACCTCGACTGCGGTGAGTGAGGCGAAGCTGCGCTCTGGCCGGATTGTGGCCCCGACCTCGCGGGGCTGGCTCCGGCGCCCTGCTGCCCTGCCATGGTAGGGGCTCGGGGGCATAGGCGGGCGGCCTACATCGGGGCGCGGAGGCGCGGGGTTGCTTCTGCTCACTTGGGCGGGGATCGCGTGGACTCGCCTCCAGTGGCGCCCGGGGACACCGGCGGCGCTGCCCTTGGTGCTGGCTCCAGGTCTGCCGGTGCGGGCTGGAGCCACCTGGGGCGTCGTGGGTGATTTCCGGGCTACGAGGGCGGGGCCAGCGTGCTCCCTCGGCGCCGGTGTGACATCTAGGGCGGCCTGGAGGCGACGGAGGCGCTGTAGTGGTGATTCCTGGCGGCGGACCGGTGCTGTTGCCGGAGAAGCGGCCTTTCCTTGGTGTTGGTACTGTTCACGCCGGCCCAGTGTGTCGGGTTGTGCCCACTTGAGACACGTGGGCGAGACCCGACGTGGCCTGGGGGGATTTGGCCTTGTTGGGCCGAGCGCATGCGCATACCGTGCTGCTTCATGGTAGCTGGCACTATAGGAGAAAGACTGACCCTAAGCGCCTGAAGCTCCAGTTCCGACACCAAGCGCAGTACCGCAGCGGCGTAAGCAATGGGGGACCACCCTGGGTCGCAGGGGGCCACTGTAGCTCCGTCGAAAGAGTCGGCGGGATGACACCCGGACTATCCTACTTGGATTGCGGACCGAGGATGAAATCTATTGACAGTAAAATAGATCGCGATGGCAGCTGGCCTTGATGTAGTTAAAAGAAGAGTGGAGAAACATTCTGAGCACAGGCTAGATGTCCTTGAAAACAGGCTGAACCACGACTACGATTCGCAGGCGGAATCCCGGACTCAAATTTTGCATATGGAAAAGGTCTTGGAGGTCATCAAAGCCAAAAATGAAGATTTGGAGGCGCGCTCGAGCGCACAATAACCTCCAGTATACTAGGCCTGTCGGGAATCCACTCCCATTGCCAGAATGGAACCATTTGCTCCGATGGTCTGCTCTGCGAGACCTGTTCGGGCCCACGTTACTATCCACCGGTCATGATTGTGGAAAGAGCACACCGATCGCTCGGCCCTAGACCCTAAGCCGGGGCGCCGGCTCGCCCGATTATACGCCCGCCTATTAAACTATGCAGACAGAGACGCTATCCTGAGGGAGGCCAGGGGTCAAGGCCCCTATAACCTACAAGGGGGATACTCTGTCCTTTTCCCCAGGATTATACACCAGCGGTGCAGGCGGCGCGGAGGAATTTGTGCCGGTCAAGAAGCTGCTGCAGGCGGCAGCGGTGCCCCTACGCCATGCTGTACCCGGCCAAACTCAAAATCACTACATGAGGGGCCAGGCGCATTTTTTCACAGACTCACGTTCTGCCTTAAAAAAGTTCTCCAAACACATTTGCACAGGCGGGACACCGACAACGCCGAGGAGTGAGGCCCTACCGCCACCCCGGCGGCTGGGCCCGGTACAGACTTAGTGGATCCTCTCGAGTGATGATGGCATGTGCTGCGGCAGCTCAGGGCTTAAGAAACTGGAGGCATTTGTGTCGGACTGCCTCTGCATAGAGGGTGACCCGCACCATGCTTGAATCCCGCCTATTGTTTATCATATATGTTTATGTAGTTGTATGCTACTGTTCCAGGTATACCGCCGTGGTCGGTGCCACGTCCTTAGATCCAGGGCACATGGGTGTGTCATATAGTCGAAGTCCGACCCACGTCTCCCTTAGAGTGGGACTGTTTGCTGCCGTCTCCGCTTCCCCAGTGGGTGATCCCCGTTTGTTGAGTAAATATGTGTGCGAGGGGATTAATGCGCCGAGGAGAGGGGAGGAGTGGCATCGATCTCGACCTAATTGGGAGGGTTGGAGTGGGTGGGGGAGGGGTGCATAGTTGGGGATATGTGTCTTATTATTTTTGCCTAAGTTGTGCCCTGATGCTGATTGAAGTGAGAGCTGATGATTGTGGTGTGCTGATTGCGTGCGCTGCTGGCCCTGCCCTTCTGAGGTTGGTTGCGCAGTGTATCTGGTTAACTATAGACTCACAGTTTGACTATGGGTGAGCGCTGCCGGTTGTTGACCTGGAATATACGGGGCCTCAACTCTCCCAGGAAAACTCCACACGACAGGTTCTCGCCTGTTTGACCCGACATGATGTCCACGTTGCCTTACTACAGGAGACACACCTCACTAGTCACTCGAGCGCGTAGTGTGGCAGGGGAAGGCGATGGGCGGGGTATAAGTTGGCGTCGTCCTTTTCCTCCCTACGGCTAGAGCCGCGATAATACGTGGTCCAAGCGGGGGTGCCTTTCGTGGTTGCCCAGGACTCATACTGATGACGGGGGAGCGATGCTGCGATGGTGCAGGGGACACTGGCTGGGGATCTCGTAGTCACTATCATTGATATGTACGGACCCTGTGCTGACGACCCTGAGTGCTTTCTGGCAGATGTACGCTAAGTTGAGGACCTGGCCCGAGGCGAGTGGCTTTGTGGGGGCGATTTGAACACTTACCTGAATCCTGAGATGGATAGATCCAATCCCCGTATCGCACCGAACTCCCAGGGTGGCCCGGTGTGTGCGGAGCGCGGTGACAGAATTTGGCTTAAGTGATATCTGGAGGGTGCGCAATGTCACGGTGCGGGAGGGAAGTCACATGCGACACCTTTGCACGACACCTGGTCGCGCCTTGATTACCGGATGCACACTGGGGGGACGCGCTGACTGACTGGGTGCTGGGGTTGAGCTGTCTGCACAGCGAGCCCTATCGGACCACAACCTTCGGTTCAGCTGAGACCTACAGATCCCGACGGCAGTGCGCCGCCCCTTTGCGTGGCGGTTCCGGCTCGGAGCGCACTACTGGACCCGGTTATATGCAAGGAGTCCCTGTCTGAAAAGCAATTGAAGAAATATTTTGAACTTAACAAGGGCACTGTGGATACCGTCTCCACGTTGTGGGAAGCCTTTAAGGCCACAATCAGGGGGTGTGCATTGGCACCGCGGGCATATTGAGGGATGATTCGGGAGCGGCTGGCGGGCGGACGGAGGCTGCTCTTCGGGTGCTAGGAACGTGAATACGAGGCGACCCACTTTGGCTGAAACCCCTGGCTCGGTATCCACATGAAGTTGATTCCCGGAGGTATGATACTCACAGGCTGACACAGGGGTGCGGTATCTCACTGCACGCGGTACACACAGCGCGCCAGACCATGGTGGAGGGCGGGGAGGCCTGGTCATGTACTCGCTAGCAAGATCAAGAATAGTATGGAACAGCCTCCGATCGATAAGATCACGGACTCCAACGGGGGGAGCACTATCACCCCGCTTGCCGATGCCACAATTCTATGACTTCTATGCTGAGCTGTACGAGTCCAGGGGGAGGCGTCCGCGGCTGAACTCGAGGAGTACTTGGGCGGACGTGGCATGTGCCTGGCTCTCGGACGCGCAAAGGGATTATCTTACTTTACCCGTCACTGTCGAGGGAGGGATTGGGACCGCTCCTACTAGTCCTGTCTACTGGCAGAGGCACCGGGGCCGACGGCCTCGCGGCCGAGGATTTCCTGCAAAGCCTATGCTGACTTGTTAGCTCCATATCTCTTGGAGATGTGCGCTGAGGCCCATGAGTCGGGATCGCTCCCCCCCTCGTTGAGGCGGGCGTTAGGTACTACACTACTGAAAAAGGACAAACCGCCTGATCCAGTGTGACTCCTATCGTCCATTGTCCCTGATAAATATTGATGCTAAGGTACTGTCCAAGATTTTGGCGGTCCGACTGCAGCCACTGATGCAGAGTCTGGTGCTGCCCGACCAATCGGGTTTTATACCTGATAGATCGACCTCACACAACCTCCGGACAATTTTCTCCATGTTCCACATCCTTGAGCCTGACATGTCGGCTGCGAGGCGGTCATGCTGAGGCACGCTGGCCCAAAGCTTTCGGAATCGGTTGAGTGGAATTACATGTTTTTATATTGCGGCGCATGGGCTTTTTCCACCTCTATTTTTGCAATGGATCGACGGTTGCTATATCACGGATCCCTCCGCAGGGATATGCCGTGTCGGGGGGTTGACATCCGACTGCGTTCGCTATCGGCGGCGAGGAGCACCCGACAGAGCTGTCCGTTGTCCCCGTTGCTTTTGCTCTGGTGGCTTGAGCCCCTGGCGTGTGTCATGAGGCAGCGTCATCGGGAGACGGGCGCTGAATTTCAATCACCGTCCGGTCGCCATCTCGCTCAATGCGGACGATATGGCGCTTTTTGTCCGGGAGCCAGCTAGGTACCCTGGCACAGTTGCTGAGGGAATACGTGCGTTTTGGTCGCCTATCGGGCCTCAAGTGAACTGGGATAAGTCCATTATCCATCCCACTAACGGAGTCCACGACACAGCCTGCTGTGGAGTCACCCTTGATGTGGTCAGAGGACCCCGTGAGATGCCTGGGGGTTTGGATCCACCGAGACCCGGACAGGGTGGTGCGTGAGAATTATGGAAGGGCGCGGGTCAGGGTTGGAGGCGGCAAAGGTGGATGTGTGGGTGGGCCTGCCGCTCTCCTTGGCGGACCGTGTCGCACTCATTAAGATGGTGGTCCTACCACAGTATCTGTGCTGACTCACTAACATCCCTATTCCCCTGTCGAAAAGATTTTCACTGCGCTCCGGGAGTGCGCTGCTCCGACTGGTCTGGGGGGGCAAGAGTGCTCGTGTCTGCGATGGTCGGTGCTCACCAGCACGACTATGGTAAGGGTGGCTTTGGGGCGCCAGATTTTTATATTTATTATCTTTGTGCACAAGCTCAATACCGCATTTTATTGGGTGAGACCTCACGCCCCTACACGCCCCGCATGTTGCGGGTGGAGGAAGGAGATGCCTCTCCAATACCATTACATAAGCGTGTTCACACATAGGGCGCGGAGTCCCAAAACGGAGATAAGCACAGTGAGCACGACTGTAGCTGCCTGGCAGGAGGTGGGGGCGGCTCGCGCTCCAGATTACCGCTGTATGCTCCCGGCTCTGCGTATAACACACCATGCAGCGCTATCGGTCACTCATGAAGCCCCATCGATGCGACTACTTGAGGAGGCGGGCTTTCGGCAGATGCAGGATCTTTACCCTGAAGGGTCGCGCTGTCACAACAGGCGACTTGCAATATATAAGCAATCAGACACTGTCATTTAGTTTACGCTATGCACAGACTCAGACATGCGGTCAGGGCTCACTGTGATACCTGCCTATCCCCTACGGAGCCTCTCACACTGCTGTCCCTGCAATCTACGTGCTCACTACTCCCACTAACAAAGAACTGCTATCCCGCCTATATAGGATGGTACGGGAAGAATGCCCGGGGTCCGCCTGATAGGAGTCGGGAGCGATGGGTAACGCCTGTCTGCCTGAGCCCACCATCTGAAAAGACTGGACATACGTATGTGGGTGAAGAATACTCTTGTTTATGAATGGAAACCTACGCATTATACATTTCAAATATTTACACCAGGTATACCACACCCCGCCCGCCTTCTGCGGTTTTGGATTGAGAGAGTCGGATGCATGTGTGCGATGTGGTCAGGGAGGCAGCTGACTTTACATCTGGCTTGGGGATGTGGGAGGGTGACCGACTACTGGGAGGAAGTGGTGAAGCGCAGTGAAGAGTATATGGCTGCGATTGGGTCTGCAATGCACTCCGCTGGTCTGTCTCTTATGCTGTGTACTTTATGTTCGGGGCGTGATTGGTAGATTCGTGAGAGCTGGCCCTGCTGGCTCGCCAGCGCGCGAGCGTGCGCAATCACATGGGGAGAAGCGAGCCGAGTGCCGAGAGTCGACCATTGGATACAGGACTTGGTCTGTTGCTGAGGACAACCACAGAGACCTCCGCGGAGAGGTCTGCCTACCATTTCCAGGCCGAAGGATATCTGGGGACCATTTGAGGCTCTGCCTTACTGTCCCAAGCAGCTGAGGCTGAGTAGCCTGTGTTGCACTGGGTACTTTTGGGAGGGAGGGTGCGATTGGCGGAGGGGCTGCTTGAGCAAATAAAGAAGGCAACCGCTTTGTAGCTCCTGATACGCATTAGGATGTTTGTGAGGGTGGACTTGAGGGCATTTAGTTGTTTTCTTTATTTATTCTTATTTTTTATTTTACAACTTACTGCACGCAGGTTGCAATGATGTAGAAGGAGGGATTTGTATGATTATGACTATGCACAAGTTGTATTTTTGTGTATTGTCTTCTTCTTTTGGTTATTTTGCTGCCCCACTGTTGTTGTGCCGTGATTTGCCTGCTTTCCCCGTTTTTCCTTCTGTGCCCCTCGCTGCCCCACTGTTGTTGTGCCCGTGATTTGCCTGCTTTCCCCCCCGTTTTTCCTTCTGTGCCCCTCGCTGCCCCCTGCTGTTGTTGTGCCCGTGATTTGCCTGCTTTCCCCCACGTTTTCCTTCTGTGCCCTCGCTGCCCCACTGTTGTTGTGCCCGTGGTTTGCCTGCTTTCCCCCCGTTTTTCCTTCTGTGCCCCTCGCTGCCCCCACTGTTGTTGTGCCCGTGATTTGCCTGCTTTCCCCCCGTTTTTCCTTCTGTGCCCCTCGCTGCCCACTGTTGTTGTGCCCGTGATTTGCCTGCTTTCCCCCACGTTTTCCTTCTGTGCCCCTCGCTGCCCCACTGTTGTTGTGCCCGTGATTTGCCTGCTTTCCCCCCGTTTTTCCTTCTGTGCCCCTCGCTGCCCCACTGTTGTTGTGCCCGTGATTTGCCTGCTTTCCCCCCGTTTTCCTTCTGTGCCCCTCGCTGCCCCACTGTTGTTGTGCCCGTGATTTGCCTGCTTTCCCCCGTTTTCCTTCTGTGCCCCTCGCTGCCCCACTGTTGTTGTGCCCGTGATTTGCCTGCTTTCCCCCCCGTTTTCCTTCTGTGCCCCTCGCTGCCCCACTGTTGTTGTGCCCGTGATTTTACCTGCTTTCCCCCCGTTTTCCTTCTGTGCCCCTCGCTGCCCCACTGTTGTTGTGCCCGTGATTTGCCTGCTTTCCCCCCGTTTTTCCTTCTGTGCCCCTCGCTGCCCCACTGTTGTTGTGCCCGTGATTTGCCTGCTTTCCCCCCCGTTTTTCCTTCTGTGCCCCTCGCTGCCCCACTGTTGTTTGTGCCCGTGATTTGCCATCTTTCCCCCCCTTTTCCTTCTGTGCCCCTCGCTGCCCCACTGTTGTTGTGCCCGTGATTTCCCTGCTCCCCCCGTTTTCCTTCTGTGCCCCTCGCTGCCTATCGCCATTCCCGCCGCTCGTCCCTGCGGCCCCGCCCCCTGACTGCCCGTTCGCATGCCCCTGCCTCCCGCCTCCCAGCTGCTCCTCCCTCCCACCTCCCCATAAATGGCGGCCGCTGGCTGAGGAGAGCGACCCTTGACCTTGCCAGGTAGGTCGCTCCCCCACCACACAGCTCCGCCTGTGCTGTCTGCCCGCTGCTCCTGTAGGTAAGATCGCCCTCCGCTTGTGGCCCCGGTGCCAGTTTTGTCTGCTTGTCTCCCCTTTCCTTTCTGTGCCCCTCGCTGCCCCACTGTTGTTGTGCCCGTGATTTGCCTGCTTTCCCCCCGTTTTTCCTTCTGTGCCCCTCGCTGCCCCACTGTTGTTGTGCCCGTGATTTGCCTGCTTTCCCCCCGTTTTTCCTTCTGTGCCCCTCGCTGCCCCACTGTTGTTGTGCCCGTGATTTGCCTGCTTTCCCCCCGTTTTTCCTTCTGTGCCCCTCGCTGCCCCACTGTTGTTGTGCCCGTGATTTGCCTGCTTTCCCCCCGTTTTTCCTTCTGTGCCCCTCGCTGCCCCACTGTTGTTGTGCCCGTGATTTGCCTGCTTTCCCCCCCGTTTTTCCTTCTGTGCCCCTCGCTGCCCCACTGTTGTTGTGCCCGTGATTTGCCTGCTTTCCCCCCGTTTTTCCTTCTGTGCCCCTCGCTGCCCCACTGTTGTTGTGCCCGTGATTTGCCTGCTTTCCCCCCGTTTTTCCTTCTGTGCCCCTCGCTGCCCCACTGTTGTTGTGCCCGTGATTTGCCTGCTTTCCCCCCGTTTTTCCTTCTGTGCCCCTCGCTGCCCCACTGTTGTTGTGCCCGTGATTTGCCTGCTTTCCCCCCGTTTTCCTTCTGTGCCCCTCGCTGCCCCACTGTTGTTGTGCCCGTGATTTGCCTGCTTTCCCCCCGTTTTTCCTTCTGTGCCCCTCGCTGCCCCACTGTTGTTGTGCCCGTGATTTGCCTGCTTTCCCCCCGTTTTCCTTCTGTGCCCCTCGCTGCCCCACTGTTGTTGTGCCCGTGATTTGCCTGCTTTCCCCCCGTTTTTCCTTCTGTGCCCCTCGCTGCCCCACTGTTGTTGTGCCCGTGATTTGCCTGCTTTCCCCCCCGTTTTTCCTTCTGTGCCCCTCGCTGCCCCACTGTTGTTGTGCCCGTGATTTGCCTGCTTTCCCCCCGTTTTCCTTCTGTGCCCCTCGCTGCCCCACTGTTGTTGTGCCCGTGATTTGCCTGCTTTCCCCCCGTTTTTCCTTCTGTGCCCCTCGCTGCCCCACTGTTGTTGTGCCCGTGATTTGCCTGCTTTCCCCCCGTTTTTCCTTCTGTGCCCCTCGCTGCCCCACTGTTGTTGTGCCCGTGATTTGCCTGCTTTCCCCCCGTTTTTCCTTCTGTGCCCCTCGCTGCCCCACTGTTGTTGTGCCCGTGATTTGCCTGCTTTCCCCCCGTTTTTCCTTCTGTGCCCCTCGCTGCCCCACTGTTGTTGTGCCCGTGATTTGCCTGCTTTCCCCCCGTTTTCCTTCTGTGCCCCTCGCTGCCCCACTGTTGTTGTGCCCGTGATTTGCCTGCTTTCCCCCGTTTTTCCTTCTGTGCCCCTCGCTGCCCCACTGTTGTTGTGCCCGTGATTTGCCTGCTTTCCCCCCGTTTTTCCTTCTGTGCCCCTCGCTGCCCCACTGTTGTTGTGCCCGTGATTTGCCTGCTTTCCCCCCGTTTTTCCTTCTGTGCCCCTCGCTGCCCCACTGTTGTTGTGCCCGTGATTTGCCTGCTTTCCCCCCCGTTTTTCCTTCTGTGCCCCTCGCTGCCTATCGCCATTCCCGCCGCTGCGTCCCTGCGGCCCCGCCCCCTGACTGCCCATTCGCTGCCCCTGCCTCCCGCCTCCCAGCTGCTCCTCCCTCCCACCTCCCCATAAATGGCGGCCGCTGCCGCGCCCGCGCCGCGACGTGCGCAGCGGCGCGCGCCGCTGGCGCGCCGAAGGCGCGCCTAAGGCAAGCCCGTCTGCGCCCGTCCGCGACTGGACCGCGCCCAGCGCCAGAACCCCTGGATCCCACCGATGCAACACCACTCGACGGACCTACGACGCCGCCACACTCACCGCACTCAATGCCGGCCGGAACCCTGCCTGCTACCGAGCCTCACCGAGACGCACCCACGGACCCTTCACCTGCCAAACCTGCCGATTCACCTGCCCCTGACGTGCACCACCTCCGCCAAGTCGAGCAACAGCAGCAACCACCTGAAATGCATCCTGCTGAACACCCGCTCCGTCCACAGGCACGCCGTGGAACTCTGGGACCTGCTCGACGCAACAGCACCGGACATCGCCTTCCTCACCGAAACCTGGATGAACGCCTCCTCAGCGCCTGACATCGCCATAGCCATCCCGGATGGATACAAGATCACCCGGAAGGACCGCGTCAACCAGACGGGAGGAGGCATCGCCATCGTACACAAGAACACCATCCGCATCTCGACTAACTCCGACGAGACCTTCACCGCCGCCCGAACACCTACACTTCCAGATACACACGGACCCCAAGACCACCCTCCGAGGCACCCTCATCTACAGACCCCCGGGACCACGCACACTATTCAGCGAAGACATCGCAGACTTCATCAGCCCGCACGCCATGCCCTCCGCCGACTACATCCTCCTAGGGGACCTCAACTTCCACCTGGAGAACAACAACGACAGAAACACCACCGCCCTGCTGGACAACCTCGCCAACCTCGGACTCAAGCAACTGGTGAACACGCCCACCCACTACGCCGGCCACACGCTTGACCCCGTCTTCTCGTCCAGCAAGCACATCTCCTTCAGCCACGCCACCGGACTCCACTGGACCGACCACAGCTGCGTCCACTTCAGCTTCAGAAAGACTGCGACCCACCACCACCCGCAACAGGCTCCCCGCCGGAGCTGGAGCAAGATCACCGCCCGAGCAGCTCACCGCCTCCCTCAGCCAGAACACACCCACCGACACAACGGACCCAAACGAAGCAGCCAGCAACCTCGCCAAGTGGCTGACCGCCTGCGCCGGCGACCTCGCACCACTAAAAAACCCTCCCAGCAGACCCGGAAGCAAGAAAACCCCTTGGTTCATCAGCGAACTCAAGGAATCCAAGAAGAACTGCCGCACTCTCGAGAAAACCTGGCGACTCGACCAGACCACAGACAACAGGACCGCCCTCAAGCACGCCACCCGCAAACACCACCAGCTGATCCGTGCCACCAAGAAGTCGGCACTCAAAGAACGACTGGACAACAACGCCCATGACAGCAAGGAACTTTTCAGCATCGTCAAGAGTTCTCCAACCCCAGCGCCGGAAACAACGACATCACCCCCTCGCAAGACCTCTGCAACTCACTCTCCGCGTTCTTCCACCGCAAGATCACCGACATACACAACAGCTTCAACGCACAAACAACGCACCCTACCGCCCGAACCAATGCCCGCCACCACCACCCTCTGCAACTGGACCCCGATCAACACCGAAGACACCACCCGCACGATGAACTCCATCCACTCCGGATCACCAACCGACCCCTGCCCACACCACGTCTTCAACAAAGCCGACGCCACCATCGCACCCCATCTCCGGGACATCATCAACTCCTCCTTCCGCACCGCCACCTTCCCGGAGAGCTGGAAGCACGCCGAGCTTACCGCCCTCCTGAAGAAACCAACGGCGGACCCCACCGACCTCAAGAACTACCGCCCCATCTCGCTCCTTCCGTTTCCGGCCAAAGTCATCGAGAAGACCGTCAACAGACAGCTTGCCGCCTTCCTCGAGACGAATGGATCCCTCGACCCCTCGCAGTCCGGGTTTCGGGCCAACCACAGCACCGAGACCGCCCTTATCGCAGCCACCGACGACATCAGAACCCTAACCGACAACGGGAAACAGCTGCCCTCATCCTCCTGGACCTCTCCGCGGCGTTCGACACCGTCTGCCACCGCACCCTAGTGAAGCGCCTCAGCAACATCGGAATCCGAGAGAAAGCACTGGAATGGATCATCTCGTTCCTCGCCGGAAGAACCCAGAGAGTCCGCCTCTCCCGTTCAGATCCGAAGCCACCGAAGTCATCTGCGGCGTTCCACAAGGATCCTCACTCAGCCCGACCCTCTTCAACGTCTACATGAGCCCCCTCGCAGCCATCGCACGCCGACACAACCTCAACATCATCTCCTACGCCGACGACACCCAGCTGATCCTCTCCCTCACCAACGACCCCACTACCGCCAGAGCCAACCTGCACGACGGGATGAGAGACGTCGCCGACTGGATGAGGAACAGCCGCCTTAAACTGAACTCAGACAAGACGGAAGTCCTCATCCTGGGCTCATCACCCTCCGCCTGGGACGACTCCTGGTGGCCCCCGGCCCTGGGCACCGCACCCAAGCCAACGGACCACGCACGCAACCTGGGCTTCATCCTGGACTCCTCCCTATCAATGACCAAACAAGTCAACGCCGTCTCATCTTCATGCTTCAACACCCTGCGCATGCTCCGCAAGATCTTCAGATGGATCCCCACTGAAACCAGGAAGACCGTCACCCAGGCACTCGTCACCAGCCGACTGGACTATGGGAACACCCTCTACGCCGGAACCACAGCCAAACTTCAAAGAGACTCCAGCGCATCCAGAACGCCTCCGCACGACTCATCCTGGACATCCCCCGACACAGCCACATCACCGTACACCTGAAAGACCTGCACTGGCTCCCCGTCAGCAAGAGAATCACGTTCAGACTCCTCACCCACGCACACAAGGCCCTCCACGACCTGGGCCCAAAGTACCTCAACGACCGTAAGGTAACCATACAGCCCCTGCCATACTCGCTTTGTGACTTTAGACCCCGGAGTCTTGTCAGCACATTCTAACGTGGCAATTGTACAATTCCAGCGCCTGTCAATCACAATGTAAATCCAGCATTTGTAGTCAACAGCGACAAGATACCATGCCAGCCAACACGCTGCTGCTGCCCAGAAAGCCCAAGATGGTGCGCCGCCGACTCAATGCCGCGTCGGGATCGGTCGCGATCTGTCAAACGCCCGTCGCCGCCACCACACTGAATCAATCCATTACCGGTTCTTCCAAAGTCCCAGGGCAGCGCCAATGTTCTTGCGCAACAGGTCATCGAGGTCACTAGCCAGGTGGTTTAGGCTGGTAAAGTGATCGCATCGGCGCGATTTTCAGGCAAGTCATGCTTCTGCAAGTATATAATGCCTTCTAAGTTATTCTACGTTCTTCCTGCTCCAGCAATTTCCAGGCAACAATAAAATGTCATGATATTCCGGCGATTAATGTTCTGGCATTTTGTCAGCTTTGACTATGGAAAGGTAGAGCGCGAGAGGTTAATTTGCCTGCTGCAAAGAACATGTACCATCCAGATCACAGCGTACATAATGCTGTACGGTCGCGAGATCCTTTCTGATATCTCGCGTTTATAGTCAAACTTAACAGAATAGCCATTAACTGTCATCTAAGAGCTGCATAGTTTCTTCAGCTTAATAAAGGGTTCATTTTGAATAGAAATACCCCGGGTTATTTAAGAGAACCCTCAATCATGAGTCATGTTTAAATTCGAGTTTGTAGCTTTTCATATCAATCCATCATTAAATTGATAATGCCTGGAAGAGTATGGATACCTACTCCTAATACTTGTATCTTCAGTCTCCATGTAACATTTCCTGTGCAGAGATTCACTATCACTACATGATTAATTGTCTCTGAGTGATGCGCGCCTGATTACTCCACCGGTATCAAGTGGCGCCGTAAATCAGTGCCAAATTCATTCGGAGCGAGATCGTGGTCACAGTGGAGACTTCTGAGGGGCACAGCTAAAGGGTGCGTAGCGAGGGAATCAGCGGCGGAGGGAGTCATTGGGGGGCCACCAACAAACATCGTCGCACAGGGCTCCACCAGCGCTAAAGCCGCGCCTTGCCCTGAGGCCAGGCCGCCTCACCAGTTCGTCCCTCCCGCTGGGCTTTGCTCAGCAGTAGTAGCTGCTGTAACTTCACCAGTGGCCTCGGCAATGCAGGATAAGCAAGTGTTGCACCAAACCCAGTTCACAGACTTCACGGTCTCTCTCCTTCATGCACAAGCACTGTGCCGCCTTCCGCTTTGGGGCCACTGGAACTATGCAGCAACGGAGGATGTACCCAGTGCCGCAGTGCTGACTCATGCAGCAAAAAAAGTGCCGCAGCGCAGGGCGGACGAGCATATTTTCTGATACTTTCATTATCTTTACACATGCTAACAGTCTCCTGGGAAGATTTCGTCCTCATTAGTATACCAGTGCAACATCCAAGTCCAGCAGTGACAAAGGTGATCAGTCAACCTTTGCAAAGGGCCGCGTCCACTCCCCGCAGAAACACAAGTCACATTTTTTAGTAACATTCTGACTCCGTCTGAGCTACAAACACCCCATTAAAGCCAAAATCGCAAATCATGCTGCAGATGATGCATTATGCGGTAAATATTGAAGAACCAGAATTGAGCATTGAAAACATATCTGCAAACTAGGATACTATTTGCGCCATTCATGCTTGAACTGCTCTTGTGTGTAAAAAGGAGAAGAAGTGCTGATGACAGACGCTGCATGGTTCCTGGAGACAAATGGTTTGTGCTTCCACTTTAAGCTTATTTCACCTGGAAAGCACATGCTCGCGGCTGTAGCGCGTGCTGCACTTTTCCTCTGGATGGAGCGCAGCTGCGGGTTATTGTGTGCCTTTGTTAACGCTTTCATGTTATATTAAGAGCCGCAATTAACATGAAAACTTTAAAAAAGGCTAATACAATCACACCGCTAGTCACAGCTGCATTAAGAGAAGAAATGCAGCAAGTCTCACAAACTCCAGCATGTGCTTTCAGGTGATTCTGAAAGCACACGCTGTGTTTGGTGCCGCATTTTTGTTTTCAGAGAGTGCGGCTGCGGCGGGGCAGATTTTGCGCTTTGTTTAAAGCTATTCATGTTAATCTCAGTTCGTGACGGGCTCTGTAATTAACACAAATACTTAAACAAAGCACACAATGAGCCCCGCAGCCGCACTCTGTGAAAAACAAAAGAGTTGTTCTAGCAAGCGGGCACTGGCTAAGGGGCCAGTCTTCCTTCTGCAACTCGAAATGCCTGCTCAGGCGCCGCACGTGCTTCGGGGATGTGAGCGCGCTTCACACACACACCGCTTGCGCGCTTAGGGGCAACTCGAGGCACACGCGCACCTTCAAGGGAACATATGACAGCAACTTTCCTCCTCAATACAGGCGTAAGAGAGGACCGGGAGTTTGTCGTCTGAACCTCCACAGCACCATAATGGCTTTTACTGAATTCTGGGAAGCTTGGTATCAAACTTCTCAGCCCAATAAACTCACACTGATGCCAGTGTGGATTTACCGCCAAATGCATTCTCAGACGGCATCTTAGAGATGCCCCCTGAAAAACCACCTCCACTCCAGTGTCCGGGCTGAGTGGCCACTATTCCAGCTGCCATCCCCCAGACAT
>CAWUFW010031607.1:0-15238 GCA_963921515.1 Calotriton arnoldi | reverse complement strand
TTGTGCTTCGTTCAGTTACGTATTGCTAAGTCCCAAGAGTGTCCCTGTGCTTCACACAACATAACCCAGGGTGGTGGTTCTTTGTGGGATCTTGAGTTAGGATGGGAGGCATTGCATTCTACCAGGTGGGTTCTGTGGAGTTTGTGTTGAGGGGGTGTGAGGGGAGGTGCTTGTGACTATGGTCAGTGCTGCAAGTCCTCCTTCCCACCCAGCCAGCCAGATATCCCACCATGGTACGTGCTTGCATTGCAGGGAGTGGAAGTTGTCTCTCAGGATGTCAGTCAGTGGTGTCCTGCTGTTTGTTGGTGCACAGTTGCCAGCAGGGCCTTGTGCTCCCCACAGCAGTAGCCAGTGTCAGCCATCTTGTGTGTCCTTATCCACTCCCTGTGATGTGAGCATGGTTCAGGGTGGTGTTGATGGGCCAGTTATGAGGCTGAGCAATATCTGTGACTACCACTCCCATCATGCTATTGCCTCCACCCCCTTCCCAGCATGCCCATGCTTCCTTCCTTTTGACTCTGCTTCCCTGTGGGGTGGGCTGGCTGTGCTGACAGGATGGCTGGGAGTGTTGTCCTGGCAGTTGTTTGGCTAAAAGTCCCAAGAGTGTCCCTGTGCTTCACACAACATAACCCAGGGTGGTGGTTCTTTGTGGGATCTTGAGTTAGGATGGGAGGCATTGCATTCTACCAGGTGGGTTCTGTGGAGTTTGTGTTGAGGGGGGGGTGTGAGGGGAGGTGCTTGTGACTATGGTCAGTGCTGCAAGTCCTCCTTCCCACCCAGCCAGCCAGATATCCCACCATGGTACGTGCTTGCATTGCAGGGAGTGGAAGTTGTCTCTCAGGATGTCAGTCAGTGGTGTCCTGCTGTTTGTTGGTACACAGTTGCCAGCAGGGCCTTGTGCTCCCCACAGCAGTAGCCAGTGTCAGCCATCTTGTGAGTCCTTCTCCACTCCCTGTGATGTGAGCATGGTTCAGGGTGGTGTTGATGGGACAGTTGTGGGGGTGAGCTATGTCTGTGACTGTGACTCCCATCATGCTATTGCCTCCACCCCACTTCCCAGCATTCCCATACTTACTTGCTTTTGTGGGGAGTTCAGTGTGTGTGGGTGTGAGGGCAATGGCAAGATGGCTGACAGTGGTGTCCTGCTGTTGGTTGGTGGGCAGTTCCCAGCATGCCCTTGTGCTCCCCACAGCAGTAGCCAGTGTCAGCCATCTTGTGTGTCCTTATCCACTCCCTGTGATGTGAGCATGGTTCAGGGTGGTGTTGATGGGCCAGTTGTGAGGCTGAGCAATATCTGTGACTACCACTCCCATCATGCTATTGCCTCCACCCCCTTCCCAGCATGCCCATGCTTCCTTCCTTTTGACTCTGCTTCCCTGTGGGGTGGGCTGGCTGTGCTGACAGGATGGCTGGGAGTGTTGTCCTGGCAGTTTTTTGGCTAAAAGTCCCAAGAGTGTCCCTGTGCTTCACATAACATAACCCAGGGTGGTGGTTCTTTGTGGGATCTTGAGTTAGGATGGGAGGCATTGCATTCTACCAGGTGGGTTCTGTAGAGTTTGTGTTGAGGGGGGGTGTGAGGGGAGGTGCTTGTGACTATGGTCAGTGCTGCAAGTCCTCCTTCCCACCCAGCCAGCCAGATGTCCCACCATGGAACGTGCTTGCATTGCAGGGAGTGGAAGTTGTCTCTCAGGATGTCAGTCAGTGGTGTCCTGCTGTTTGTTGGTGCACAGTTGCCAGCAGGGCCTTGTGCTCCCCACAGCAGTTGCCAGTGTCAGCCATCTTGTCAGTTGTTTTCCACTCCCTGTGATGTGCGCATGGTTCAGGGTGGTGTTGATGGGACAGTTGTGGGGGTGACCAATATCCGTGACTACCACTCCCATCATGCTGTTGCCTCCACCCCACTTCCCAGCATTCCCATACTTACTTGGTTTTGTGGGGAGTTCAGTGTGTGTGGGTGTGAGAGCAATGGCAAGATGGCTGACAGTGGTGTCCTGCTGTTGGTTGGTGTGCAGTTCCCAGCATGCCCTTGTGCTCCCCACGACACAGCAACAGTGTCAGACATCTTTGATGGGCCTTTCCACTCTCTGTGGGATGTGCATGCGTGAGTGTGAGCTTGCTGGGCCATGTGGTGGGGGATGTAGAGATGTGCCTACGAATCCCATCATGCTATTGCCTCCACCCCCTTCCCAGCATGCCCATGCTTCCTTCCTTTTGACTCTGCTTCCCTGTGGGGTGGGCTGCCTGTGCTGACAGGATGGCTGGGAGTGTTGTCCTGGCAGTTGTTTGGCTGAAAGTCCTATGAGTGTCCCTGTGCTTCACACAACATAACCCAGGGTGGAGGTTCTTTGTGGGACCTTGAGTTAGGATGTGTGGCATTGCATTCTCCCAGGTGGGTTATGTGGAGTATGTGTTGAGGGTGTGTGTGAGGGGAGGTGCTTGTGACTATGGTCAGTGGTGCGAGTCCTCCTTCCCACCCAGCCAGCCAGATATCCCACCATGGAACGTGCTTCCATTGCAGGGAGTGGAAGTTGTCTCTCAGGATGTCAGTCAGTGGTGTCCTGCTGTTTGTTGTTGCACAGTTGCCAGCAGGGCCTTGTGCTCCCCACAGCAGTTGCCAGTGTCAGCCATCTTGTGAGTCCTTCTCCACTCCCTGTGATGTGCGCATGGTTCATGGTGGTGTTGATGGGACAGTTGTGGGGGGCAATATGTGTGACTACGACTCCCATGATGCTATTGGCTACACTGACTTGGCCAGCATACACAGAATTCCTTCCTTTCAGTGGTCTTCGCTGTGTGTTGGTGTTGTTGTGGTGGCTACATGTCTGGATGTGTTTGTTAGTTCTATTTGTGCCACTGCCTTGCTGTAGTTGTAGTTGTGTTTGTACATGTGATGGCACGGTTGAGTGTAACTTTGAGATGGCATGTGTTGTGTTTCTCTGACTGACATACACATTTTGGGATGATTCTGTTCTGGTTGCTGTGTAATTGCTATGAGTGCATGGTTTGACTCTCCCTTGACAGTGATGTGTGTGTGTATTGTGGCAGAATATTGTGTACATTTGTTGTGTACTCACCAGGCTCTTGGATGTTCTCTAGTCCATATACGCTCACTGGCGGAAGGATGGCCCGCACCTTCTCCTCCCAGGGCCTGAGGTATACTGGCTTGGCAGGAGGGCCACTGCCGGTGTATTGGCTCAGGAGGTAGTCTTTCTTGAGCAGGTCCCGTACCCTCCTGCGCACGTCATACCACCTGTTCTGGATGTCGGTCTTTGTGCGCAGACATGGTGATTGTGCGTTCACCCTGTTGATGATCCTCTCCCACATCTTGGTTTTCTGGGACATGGGGGTCTGTTGGACCAGTGTGCCAAACAGCTGTGGCTCTACCCTGAGGATCTCGTCTACCATGACTTCCAAATCACAATCTAGGAACTTGTGATTCTTCTTGGGGGGCATGGTGATGGGTGGTGATGGTGAGTGATGTGTGTGTTGGTGTGCAGGTGAGGGTGTGTGAGTGTGTGTTTTGCTGGGTGTATGTGAGGTAGGTATTTGTTGGTGTGCTGATGGTGTGTGGCTTGTGTGAGGGATGAGCTGTGGGTGTGTGGTTGCTGTCTGTTGGGTGCTGGCAGTGTAATGGCATTTGCAAAGGATCATGGTTGGGATTTGTGTCCTTTATATGGGTGGAGTTGTGGGTGTGTCTTTGTTCTCTGTCCCCACCCCCACAGTATTTATTGGCTTTGTAATTGCTTGTTTGGCCTTTTTTGTGTCATTTTTCCTTTGTACTGTCTGTGCATGTTGGAAACGTTCTTGTGACCGAGTCGGACCCTGCATTTGTCTCGTACGGTGTTCTCCGTTTCGTTCACGCTGTGTTTGTGCAGTTTTCTATGCTGCGTACGCGTCGGTCGCGGTGTTTTGTGTTACTTCGGCTCGGTTTTGTATGCGTGTCGGTCGTACGGCTTGTCCTCCGTCCGACTCGGTCGTGGTTTTCGCGCCTTGCATCGTACTTTGCGGTTTGGAGTTCGCGTGTACGTTTCGGTCGGATTTGTTCCGGGTGCGTGTCGGTCGGTTCGATTTGCGTGTTTTTCCGGCCGTATTGCTGTTTTCCGTGCGGCTCGGTCGTTCGGCTTGGGTTCGGTACGTGTCGGTCGGATTTTGCACGCTTTGCATCGTACTTGGCGTGTCGGGCGCCACAGGTACGTGTCGGTCGAAATAAATTCCGGCTCCGACTCGGTCGGTGCTTTTTCCGGCCCGAATCGGAATCGACCCCCAAGTGTCAAAAGACTTCCAATACTTCAAGTAGGATTTCAGCGTGGAAGACCACCTAGAATGCTGAAGAACCTCTCACCATAGGAGAGGATAGACCCCTTGCTAAGAGAATGGACTTCTCAATCTCCAAACAGACAGAGTCAGCTGGAGTCGTAGAGAGAAAGGAGACAGACTGAGAAGAGATGGAGATCTTGGAAGTACCCAGGGTGGAAGAAGATCCAGAGATTTCAACAGTGGAAACCCAATGGCCAATATGGTACCACCAGAATCAAGTCTCACTTTTCCTTCTGAAACTTGAAGAGAACTTTCTGCATTAACAGGAAGAAAGGAAAGGCATGCAGTAGATGATTCGGCCAGGTCAAAACGAATGTGTCTACTCCCCAGGCTCCCTCTTCTGGGAAGTGAGAGCAGAATTACTGCAGCTCAGCATTGGTCTTGGTTGAAAACATGTCCAGATATGGAGTGCTGTATCTCCTGTAAGTCTTCTGAAATGTCATTCTGGATAATGCCAAATCCAGAGAGGATGAAAATTTCTCAGCACATTGTCCAATCGCCTAAGGTGAACTGCCAACAGGTGAGCCAGGTTCTGTTCTGCTCAAGAACTTAACTGCACTGCGATCTGGTTTAGAGTTCTGGAAAGGTTGTTGCCCTGATGATTTGTGTAGGATAATGCCACAGTGTTGTCTGTCTTGACTAAAAAATGTGTCTCCAAAAGAATTTGATGGAAACATTTTATGGCTCGGAATACCCTTGTCATCGCTCTCCAGTACAATGACTTGTGTCTCTCCAGCAGTGGCTACCTGCATTGACATGTACTGTCCCTCAAGGTAGCACCCCAACTAAGTCTGCTCACACCGTAGTCAGGACTAGTGGGGATCCAGGTGCAGCCTCACTCCTTTGGAGAGATTATGGGCATCTAACCACCACTGGAGGCTGAGTCTGACTTCCAGAGAGATAGGAACCAGTTTGTTCAATGAGTCTGCTACTGTGGACCAATGACTGTTCAGACACATGAGAAGAGGTCGTAGATTAAGTTTTGCCCATTGAAATGTATTGACAGCTGCTGCCATGTGCCCTTGCACCTCCAACCACAGCCTTGCAGGAGCTTGATATCTGGAAGGAAGATCCTGAACTGATGATTAAAGAAGGAGAATCATCTTTTCTGGGAGAAATACCCTCCCCAGGTCTGTTCTGAAATGGGCTCCAGCGAATATGAGATACTTGGAGGGAGAAAGCTGGCATTTTGGGATTTTCAGAAGAAAATCATTACTAGATAATAATGTCTGTGTCTGCTCCCAAAACCTCTGGAGCTGGTCTGAGCTGCCTATATGAAGAAGCCAGTCATCTAGGTAAGGAAATACAAGAATCCCCAGGAGATGAAGGTGAGCTACAACTGGCGCTATCATTTTCATAAAGACTCTCAGAGCTGACTTTAACCTAAAAGGAAGGACCCTGAACTGCCAATGCTGGTCCTCTATTGCAAACCTCAAGGGTGTGTGATGAGGGGGTGCAGTCGGAAGGTGGAGGTAAGCATCCATGAGATCCAGGGTTTTGAGGAAATGACCCACCGGAATCAGAGGAGTAATCCTCTGGAGTGTCTACAACTTGAACTTTGTACATTAAATGTACTTGTTGAGATACTTTAGGTTGAAGACTAGATGAAAACCCCTTGAGGAATTTGGAACAAGAAACAATATTAATTAGAACCCTTGTCCTTTCCCCTTTTCGGGCACTGTAACATTGTCTTCTTTTTTCCTGAAGAAGCATTCCCCATCCAACAGGGCCTCCTTCTTTCCTGGATCTCGAGGCAGAGGAGCAGTATTGTTGGTACCCATAGGAGGTGGATCTGACAGAAACTCCATTCGATTACATTCCTTGACCACCTGAAGCACTCAGTGATCCGTTGCTAAAATCTCCCATTGTGAAAAGAACTGCTGAATCAGACCTTTAATGGAGAGCCAAGAGCCCCGGCATAGTCAGGAATGCTGACCTTTGACCCTTGGAGCCTGAATCTGCTTCCTATAGGATTTAAAAGGAAACAATCTGGCCTGGGATCTACAAGAAGAGTTCTGAGTCTGCTGACATCTTGATGATGGACGAAAGGAGGACTTAATTCTCAAAGAACCAGATGACTTTGAAGAATGATGATGGAATGAAGTGAATGCTTCCTTTCCTTAAACATGCGATAGAGCTTATCCTCCAATTCAACACCAAACAGAATGGATCTCCTGTACGGCATCTTCAGAGGAGCTGCCCTTTGTGCAGCTGCAGTGTTCTAGTCTCTAAGATATAAGTTCCTCCTAGTAGCAATAGAGAATCCTCCTGCAAGGCGGCTGATACCACCACATCGAAAGAAATGTCTGATAAAAACTCTATCTGAGGTTCCATATCCTCAAATAATGGTAGACAATCAGACTCAGATTGAATGGTAGAGAATAGGCTTTTGAAGTCTGAAATTGAGGATTGTGCTGTATAAGCCCCACAAATGCCAGCCCATATTGCCACATGGGACCTGAAAAAAACGTTCCTCAAAGCAGCGTCAACTATTTTGTCTGAGGGATCCCTTAAAATATTCTCCTTGTCTTGGAAGAATGGACAACAAGGCTTGTTACCACTGAATCGACATGAACAGAGTCTGACAGCAGTAAGCTCATACTTTCCAGGCTATAGAGCTTACTCATGAACCTTGGTACATTCATTTTATCAGGATACTTCAATTCCTGACAGACCACATCCAAAACAAACCGATGATATGGCAATTCCAAATTAAGAGGCTTCTGAAATTGCTGCAGCAGAGAATCTTCTGAGGTTCTGGGTTTCCCAACAGGAGAAAAATTCATATTTTCTCTGGTTCGCCCCAAGAAATCTGCCATCATGTCTTCTCTATTTGCCCTTAAAGACTAAAGAGGTGGAAGGTTTGTCTGCAGAGTCTGAAGCCATAGAGTCAGAAAACATCTCTACTGACTTCTTAGTAGTAGCAACAGAAGAATCTTCCTTAAAGGCAGCCACGGTTTGAAGTACAATTTTCTAATCCTCTCCTCCTCCATCCCATGCCTGCTGCGTTTGAGAGAAGGGGAGAGAGCTGAAGAGCTGATGAGGAGGAAGAGGCAGAAGGTGAAGTGTGCTTCCTCTTAGACGAATGCTTGCCCATCTTGCCACAAATACCAAATTGCCCCAAAACACCTCCAACATGAACAAAATCCCCATAAATATCACATACCTGCTTCTTAAATACTGCAGGAAAAGGGTGGGCTTGTCCTGATGTCGAAAGTGAAGGGAAACACATGGGCAGACAGAATCACCCTCAACGTGCATGCACGGACCTGAATCCAGCGTGCATTCGTGAAGCGAGGGCAACGCTCCCTCCATCCACCAAGGTAAGAGTAAATGATGGCAACATCCCCCCACCGCAAAGAAAGAGGTAGAGCTGGGCCATCCCTCCATGAGTAGGAGACCATCTTCTCAACTGGTAGGTACTCCCACGAAGGAGGGACTCAATCCCAGGCCTGGCTGGGGAAGAAACAACGCCCCAATCCTGGCCCGAGTCAAGCAGGGACCTCCACGTCCTCACTCTAGTCGATAGGAAAAAAAAACAGGAGCAGCCTGGGGTGACAGCACACTTTATGGCACCTAGGTGGGTTAGTGGGGTTGGCAGATATGGATCCTCCTGTCTTTTGCTCCTGTCGTGAGGTACCATTGCCTCACTTTGTAATGACTAGGGCGAGGGACATAGGGGTAATGGACCACTGTATGAATTTGGAGTCACCGGTTCTACAGAGTGCACTAATAAAGGATATGGGAGGTTGGGGGTCGATATAGCGGGATTGTGATAGACCTAATCTCGAGTGTACATAGGAAGAAACATTTTCACATTGACTTCCCTGATATGAAATAATAGGGGTGATGGTGGTGGTGAGGGACATCCTAGCCTCCCACGAAGAGATTCTGGGGGATAGTCACAAGAACGGGCGATAATTATCACTAACCTAGGCTAACACAATTTAACATAATGCCGTACATCGCGGGAAACTAACGCTGCATCAACGGCGTATTCTCAACACGCCGGCAACAGGCGATAGTGCCCCGATAACGTGTCAAATGTCCGCGATAAAATTACTGGGACGCCGATAAAAAAGGAAACCCGAACGTGAAAAAAGTGGTGATGGGCCCAACAGCCATAAAAACTTCAGCGATAAGCAGCGCCAGGCCTGCAATTCCCACGTCAGGCGGGAAAAATCACCATAAAAGCTGCAAAAAAAAAAGAAATCCAAACAACTGAGAAGCACCATGGAGGACGCTGGAGCCACTACAGAGCCCGACCAGAACCCCACAAACCCCCCGGAGGACCAGCCAGGGACCTCGGGAAGGAGAAGGGCAAGGAGAAGAAGAAGAGGAACCGGCGATTCAGTCCGCAGGAAAACAAGATCCTGATTACGGAGGTGATAGAACACCACCAACAACTGTTCATTTTTTTATTTATTTTTTAAACAAACTTTATTGAGATTTTCGGTCTGCGCAAACACATAATTTACACAATGAAGAGAAGATATAGAGCAAAAGATGCAATAATACAGTCGTGAATTATATAGTCAATTGAAATCTTCAACATCTGGGATTAACCCTCCCTCCCATCGCATAACAAGGGGGAAGGTGAGAAAGCACTTCCCTTGCATGTGTCGCAATCTCATAACGTTCATTCCAGTGGTATTCCTAATTGTGGCTCTGCTCTAAACTCCCAACCCTGCCCCACCCACCCCTCCCCCCAGGCATGTCACTCCCAGCTCTCCATGCATCCTACGGCGGGGGTCCACTGCATCGGAATATCAGTAATAGTTTATGGATAGGAATGCGCTGGTGAACGCCTAGTAATTGCATAGTTCCGTTGAAGACGTGACCGGGGCTAACTTATCAGGTCACTCTCCAAGGTGACTATCGCGATCCACGACTTCTGGGGTGGGGACAGTACTCACAGACTCCTCGTCACTATCACTGTCTGGAATCTTCAGAAGCACTACCAGCGTTTCCCATGCCCGAGCCGCCTCCAATGCCTTTTCGCTGCCCGTCCTTTTTGCCAACTGCATCCGCACCTCTCCATCACACTCCGCCCACCTAATGAATTCCTTCTTCCATCTGTTAATGTTGGGACCCCTCTGCGCTTTCCAATGCATAGTGATCTCCCGCTTAGCCAACAAGAGGCCCATATCTAGGAATTTACTAGTGATCTTATTTTTGGTTGTGTGGTGTTGTATTCCTCTTAGGGTGTCCATACACGGGCTTTCCTGTATCATGTCCTTATATAGGCACAATTCGCCCTGCCCTTATATAGGCATAAAATCCCAGTCCTTATTTAGGCATTAAACCGTGCACTCCAAATACAGGCATGGTCTCCGACATCCGTCCACCCTAACGTCACAACGAGTTCTTGAAGAACAGACCCTTAGGCTTCGGGAGTTTCCCTAGCACAGGACTATTAATTTCTTCAAGGACTCATCTATTATGCATGAACCATTATACCTTAGGGGTTCATTCATGACGTCTTCCTCTGTCCGATTCACGTCAATGCTAACATTCTGAGGTACCTCTCAGGTATAAATATACCTTCCCTAGCCCTTGTAAACTAGAGGAGACCTCGACTTCAGAGGAGACCGTTTCCCGGCCCGACGCACTGAGAAGACGCTGTCATCCCTGCACGCAGAGTGTCCAGCTTCCAGTGATCTAACTTCCCTCGCGGGGTGTTCGAGTCTGGCAAACAGATTCCTACCTCTCTCATTCTAAAGGTATGGAGCTGACTAGAACCTAGAGGGACTCTTGGCATACTAGGCATACTAGGCTTAACATACTCTTAGTATACCATAGTAAGGAATACTTCACCTACTTCATACCTCTCCCTACACCTAGGTTAGGTTAGGTACATTGGGGTAGAACTAGCTTAGAAACGCATCGTATGAGTACTGGCATTTTTAGTCTGTGTTATTTATGTGAATGAATATCTGCTAAGAGATAATGCTATCGCAGTATTATTTATTTCTACTGCTTACGCTGTACATTATTTATCTTGCATACTGTCTTGTGATCGTAACTGCACATTTTACTTACACGAGAAACAAGACTGTTCAATAAATCTTTTATTGAAACGCCCGTTTCACTTTCTGAAAAAGACTTATTTGGTTTCTCCATGGATTGAACTCTGGATTACTTCTGGACTTTTTGTTTTCCTGCTCTGGCTAGCTTTGGTTACAACTGTGAGCGTGCTTATAAGTGGCAGATACATCCATGTGAATACTGAAGGAAAAGACGTGAACGTACTTTTGAAACCTCATAAATCTTCCCATCGTGAAGCAAGAGACTTGTCATCAGTGAACATCACAACTATTCCTATACAGGATGGTATAGTGTGGGACAAAACAGATTTTTATATCTTTGGCCCGACGGAACAATTGAACATTCCACATTTGTTTAAAATTTCACTAAGTGATCTAATTTCGTCCAGTACCTATTCTGATGATTGGGACTTTGAGACTGTTAATGACATAATGTTTGACTTAGACAAATCTGCTGCATTTTCTAAAAATAAATATTTAGAGGGTTCATCAGACTATGAACAACTGTATTGTTATAACCATTATGGTCATCATTATTTGCATAAATCTGCATACCCAGGAAATGTGTTTATGTTTAACCAATGGGAGCATTGTCCTACGCCACCACAAGGTAGTTCAAAAACATTTGCCAACAAGTTTCCATATTTTTCAGGTTACAATACATCTGATCCAGAAACGTTTTACAACAAAAATTTAAACAAAACAGGACTGAAAATTATGTTAACAAATACAAAACAGATTTATTCTGCATTATTTATTGCCCAACTGTCTAGACAGGGTTTCAACTTATGGAAAGACACAATAGACACAAAAACTGTCTGGGGTACTAAAGATTGGCAAGTGCAGGGGATAGAAGCTTTATTTAGAGCCTGCATCATCCCTGAACAAATGATGTTTTTGAATGAAACTGTCCAACAAACATCTTGTCTTGGACTAGCCAAGATCAAAGAGATGAAAACACCTTCTGTACCAACACCTGCAAGTGACAATAATACACAAGCAGTGGTGACAGTTGACAATATACTACAACTCAACAGATCTAATCCTAATTGGAAAAAATGGTTGATCTTGCCCACAGACACGAACAACTGTCAGGAAAGATTCTTGAATAAAACTCAGGGCTTTACTATTCATAGGCCAGACCCAAGATACGTCCAAAGACAGCATCCGGGGGTAGTAACAACATTCAGTGTAGGAAAATTATGCCTCGATTGGCTACAGAAATCTACACTACAGGATGTGAAACAACACTTATCCTTACTTAAAGAAGACGCAGACATTAGGGAATTCTTGCTTGGACCAAGAAAACCGCGTCAAAAACGTTTCATATATGCCGGCATTTACGCTGCCTATAATGAAGCATGGAAAGTGTCACAGATGGAGGCCGCAGAACGAATACGTGAACTTGATCGTATTAATTTAGAGAAAACACTCACTGTGGTCGACAATGGGTTAACAACTTTGTCCTCCAGAATATATTCATTGGATGGCATTGTATCCTCTGCTATCGACAAGAACAAGATTTGGCACGATTACAGCAAGGCCAATCTCAATTACGTTCTATTGTGTTATTAAGCTGGACGCTGCAATCTTTGCGAGCGGGCTATGTGCCTTGGCGTTTC
Organism: Calotriton arnoldi; assembly: GCA_963921515.1. Taxonomy (NCBI): domain Eukaryota; kingdom Metazoa; phylum Chordata; class Amphibia; order Caudata; family Salamandridae; genus Calotriton; species Calotriton arnoldi. The sequence goes on along the minus strand of CAWUFW010031607.1, from coordinate 3,252 downwards.
ATCAACACATAGGCTCTGTTTGCAGAATACAATCTAACTGATAAACACATCGAACTGGCACAAAGAGGAGCAAAGTATACAGTGCTAAGCATTGAAAAACTGGAAAAGTTACCATTCACAGTGGCAGAAAAACCAGCTACAGAATGGCTCATTCATGGCAAAATCAAATTACCTGTGACTACTTTTCAGTTTCAGTATTGCCTTAGACAAATGCAAGCAGGCAAATATGAAAGGTTGGGTAAGGAATACATTAAGACATCTTGGGATTTACCGTATACATATAGATGTTGGAGTGGGGATCGTGAAGTGTTTTTGAGCGGTACACACTGTAAAAGTGCACTGAGCGGTTCACTTATATGTCAGGACAATTCTTTACACGGGGCTTGCAATGGTTCTGTGGCAAATTTGTCTTGCCATCAGCAGGCTACGCCAGCTGCTGTGATTAATCCAACGTTTGGACAACTTTCTAATGGGAGTTACCTCATGTTGAATGATCAGAGTTGCTGCGGCATGTTGCCAGGCATCCCATATCTGGTAACGGTCAACTCCAGGGTCACTTGCTGTATGCAAGTATTGTTTCCCCCAATAGACACAGTCAGGGAGTCGCCTTTGTGGCCTTCGCTGAACGTCTCTTTTATAAAATTTGATACTTTTACAGCAAACAGTGCCTTTGACCTCGGCCAAAGAAACCTATGATCTACAAGTAGCAAGGACTTCGGCTGAGATACAGACTTTAATACGTACAAACTGCCCTATACATTTCGTAGAAATGATAACACGTATCTTCAACATGTCTGATACAAGTGGAATTGTACGTGTATTTAAGAGCATCTGTACCGGTCTGTTAGCATCTTTCCAGGCAATACTCGGAATAATCCCGAACTTTGCACATTCGGTGTTTGGTGGCATACCATTAATTCTAGCACTTGTTGTCGGAATTCTATTTCTCTTCCTGCTATTACGCTATGGCCAGCCTATTCGCAGACATCACTCCGAGCGAAATGGAGAAAGCTCTCCTTGAACGAAAGTGCCGTGAGCGAATAGTACAGCTTTTGGGCATGACTCGTCTACGGGACCTTAATACCACGTGGTTCCTGTCATTCAGACCAATCTGGCAAGATTGCATCTTACCTGTTCTACGATGCCTGCTATGCGGTGAAGAATGCGTGTTGGACACCTTTCTAACATTTCCATCAGCAACGCCAACGGATGTCGATACTCTGCTGGTCCCGATAACGGCCCATGCTCTGTGTTGTCCCCAGAGGCTGCCAATCCTGATGTCAGCATTCATTGAGATCTCACAGACGCTTCCGGCTGCTGCTGAGGTACGAGAAAGATCTACAGGCACACAGGTATCAACGGACGCGAACATTGCTGCGGCAACCTATGCTGAAAGCGGTGCTTCACATCTCTGTGCAATTAATCTACTACACAAGGTGTTCCAACTGACACCAACTTCAGTGGACGACGTTTTGTCTACAGACATAGATGATCTCATGTTTACACCAGACCCGTAAACTGACTCTGATTCAGCCCACAGTGTTCCAGAGAAGCAGTAACAATTTGGCCTTCATACTTCAAAAACTTGGAACTCTTCCCAAAATTGAACTTTTTCCCATTTTTTCGAACTAAAATGGCACTTCAATCTGCTTAAAGTAGAACTAGCCTTATAGTACAGATTTCGCGGTACTTCCACAGACACTAGTCATCTTGTTTGTCTAAAAAAGTTCATTCATTTTCATGACATGAAATGACTTTGATTTTTGAACAACTTATCGATCATTTTCTGTCAAATGTAAATATTATTGCTAAATTCATTCACATTGTATTTTATTTTTAAATATATGCCTGATATGAAAAGCAATGCTTCAAATGTACAGTACCTTTTGCATTCTAATAGGTTTTTTAAATGCCTTTTAAATAGTTTTATGAAATATTTTAGCAATATGCGGTACTCCATTTAATGTTTAGCATTTTAAATGTTTAGCATTTTAGTATTATCGTACACACAAAAGTGGAGTGGGTGTTGTATTCCTCTTAGGGTGTCCATACACGGGCTTTCCTGTATCATGTCCTTATATAGGCACAATTCGCCCTGCCCTTATATAGGCATAAAATCCCAGTCCTTATTTAGGCATTAAACCGTGCACTCCAAATACAGGCATGGTCTCCGACATCCGTCCACCCTAACGTCACAACGAGTTCTTGAAGAACAGACCCTTAGGCTTCGGGAGTCTCCCTAGCACAGGACTATTGATTTCTTCAAGGACTCATCTATTGCTGCATGAACCATTATACCTTATGGGTTCATTCATGACGTCTTCCGCTGTCCGATTCACGTCAATGCTAACATTCTGAGGTACCTCTCAGGTATAAATATACCTTCCCTAGCCCTTGTAAACTAGAGGAGACCTCGACTTCAGAGGAGCCCGTTTCCCGGCCCGACGCACTGAGAAGACGCTGTCATCCCTGCACGCAGAGAGTCCAGCTTCCAGTGATCTAACTTCCCTCGCGGGGTGTTGGAGTTCGAGTCTGGCAAAGAGATTCCTACCTCTCTCATTCTAAAGGTATGGAGCTGACTAGAACCTAGAGGGACTCTTGGCATACTAGGCATACTAGGCTTAACATACTCTTAGTATACCATAGTAAGGAATACTTCACCTACTTCATACCTCTCCCTACACCTAGGTTAGGTTAGGTACATTGGGGTAGAACTAGCTTAGAAACGCATCGTATGAGTACTCGCATTTTTAGTCTGTGTTATTTATGTGAATGAATATCTGCTAAGAGATAATGCTATCGCAGTATTATTTATTTCTACTGCTTACGCTGTACATTATTTATCTTGCATACTGTCTTGTGATCGTAACTGCACATTTTACTTACACGAGAAACAAGACTGTTCAATAAATCTTTTATTGAAACGCCCGTCTATTTCTTTCTGTGTAACTTTGAGGAAAACTAAGCATGCACGATTGAGCTGAGTGAAATAGTTATCTATTGTTTCCACGACTCTGGGACACATTCTGATTCTAAAGGGAAACAAAGTTGTCATGTTTTGCGGCTGCCAGAAACTACTCCCTTCTTGTTTGTCAAGGAGTTTCTAGTGGCCTCTGAGCTAGCGGGCACAAGTAATTAAGTTTAATATACTCGATAGGGACATACTGACCTTAGTCCTATGTCAAACCTATAGGGGATATTATTCCAATGCGCAGAGCCTATTAGGGAAATAGGAGCTACACTACAGTCAGG
>CAWUFW010031606.1:0-15238 GCA_963921515.1 Calotriton arnoldi | reverse complement strand
AACATTATCGTTCAGTTACGTATTGCTGTACTTACCAGTAACTTGAATTTCCTTCCATAGGATATCATTGCCTGCTTTTTGCTGAAAAAGTTTCTAAGTGTTGATTTTTGAAACATACAAATATTCCTCTAAAATCAGCCAAAATACGAATTCCGATTTACTCACCTGTTATCAGGAGAGACCTCAGTGCTGCATCTTTCAGCCCAGTACTGATCCTCAAAAGTAATTTTAACCGTACTTACCGGTAACTTGAATTTCCTTCCATAGGCTAACATTGACTGGTTTCACTTGGAAATTCTTCTAAGTGTGGAGTTTTGGAACTTTAAAATATTCATCTAAAATCAGCCGAAATACGAATTCCGATTTACTCACCTGTTATCAGGAGAGACCTCAGTGCTGCATCTTTCAGCCCAGTACTGATCCTCAAAAGTAATTTTAACCGTACTTACCAGTAACTTGAATTTCCTTCCATAGGATATCATTGCCTGCTTTTGCTGAAAAAGTTTCTAAGTGTTGATTTTTGAAACATACAAATATTCCTCTAAAATCAGCCGAAATACGAATTCCGATTTACTCACCTGTTATCAGGAGAGAGCTCAGTGCTGCATCTTTCAGCCCAGTACTGATCCTGAAAAGTAATTTTAACCGTACTTACCGGTAACTTGAATTTCCTTCATAGGCTAACATTGACTTGTTTCACTTGGAAATTCTTCTAAGTGTGGAGTTTTGGAACTTTAAAATATTCCTCTAAAATCAGCCGAAATACGAATTCCGATTTACTCACCTGTTATCAGGAGAGACCTCAGTGCTGCATCTTTCAGCCCAGTACTGATCCTCAAAAGTAATTTTAACCGTACTTACCAGTAACTTGAATTTCCTTCCATAGGATATCATTGCCTGCTTTTTGCTGAAAAAGTTTCCAAGTGTTGATTTTTGAAACATACAAATATTCCTCTAAAATCAGCCGAAATACGAATTCCGATTTACTCACCTGTTATCAGGAGAGACCTCAGTGCTGTATCTTTCAGCCCAGTACTGGTCCTGAAAAGTAATTTTAACCGTACTTACCGGTAACTTGAATTTCCTTCCATAGGCTAACATTGACTGCTTTCACTTGGAAATTCTTCTAGTGTGGAGTTTTGGAACTTTAAAATATTCATCTAAAATCAGCCGAAATACGAATTCCGATTTACTCACCTGTTATCAGGAGAGACCTCAGTGCTGCATCTTTCAGCCCAGTACTGATCCTCAAAAGTAATTTTAACCGTACTTACCGGTAACTTGAATTTCCTTCCATAGGCTAACATTGACTGCTTTCACTTGGAAATTCTTCTAGTGTGGAGTTTTGGAACTTTAAAATATTCATCTAAAATCAGCCGAAATACGAATTCCGATTTACTCACCTGTTATCAGGAGAGACCTCAGTGCTGCATCTTTCAGCCCAGTACTGATCCTGAAAAGTAATTTTAACCGTACTTACCAGTAACTTGAATTTCCTTCCATAGGATATCATTGCCTGCTTTTTGCTGAAAAAGTTTCTAAGTGTTGATTTTTGAAACATACAAATATTCCTCTAAAATCAGCCGAAATACGAATTCCGATTTACTCACCTGTTATCAGGAGAGACCTCAGTGCTGCATCTTTCAGCCCAGTACTGATCCTCAAAAGTAATTTTAACCGTACTTACCGGTAACTTGAATTTCCTTCATAGGCTAACATTGACTGGTTTCACTTGGAAATTCTTCTAAGTGTGGAGTTTTGGAACTTTAAAATATTCATCTAAAATCAGCCGAAATACGAATTCCGATTTACTCACCCGTTATCAGGAGAGACCTCAGTGCTGCATCTTTCAGCCCAGTACTGATCCTCAAAAGTAATTTTAACCGTACTTACCAGTAACTTGAATTTCCTTCCATAGGATATCATTGCCTGCTTTTTGCTGAAAAAGTTTCTAAGTGTTGATTTTTGAAACATACAAATATTCCTCTAAAATCAGCCGAAATACGAATTCCGATTTACTCACCTGTTATCAGGAGAGAGCTCAGTGCTGCATCTTTCAGCCCAGTACTGATCCTGAAAAGTAATTTTAACCGTACTTACCGGTAACTTGAATTTCCTTCATAGGCTAACATTGACTTGTTTCACTTGGAAATTCTTCTAAGTGTGGAGTTTTGGAACTTTAAAATATTCCTCTAAAATCAGCCGAAATACGAATTCCGATTTACTCACCTGTTATCAGGAGAGACCTCAGTGCTGCATCTTTCAGCCCAGTACTGATCCTCAAAAGTAATTTTAACCGTACTTACCAGTAACTTGAATTTCCTTCCATAGGATATCATTGCCTGCTTTTTGCTGAAAAAGTTTCCAAGTGTTGATTTTTGAAACATACAAATATTCCTCTAAAATCAGCCGAAATACGAATTCCGATTTACTCACCTGTTATCAGGAGAGACCTCAGTGCTGTATCTTTCAGCCCAGTACTGGTCCTGAAAAGTAATTTTAACCGTACTTACCGGTAACTTGAATTTCCTTCCATAGGCTAACATTGACTGCTTTCACTTGGAAATTCTTCTAGTGTGGAGTTTTGGAACTTTAAAATATTCATCTAAAATCAGCCGAAATACGAATTCCGATTTACTCACCTGTTATCAGGAGAGACCTCAGTGCTGCATCTTTCAGCCCAGTACTGATCCTCAAAAGTAATTTTAACCGTACTTACCGGTAACTTGAATTTCCTTCCATAGGCTAACATTGACTGCTTTCACTTGGAAATTCTTCTAGTGTGGAGTTTTGGAACTTTAAAATATTCATCTAAAATCAGCCGAAATACGAATTCCGATTTACTCACCTGTTATCAGGAGAGACCTCAGTGCTGCATCTTTCAGCCCAGTACTGATCCTCAAAAGTAATTTTAACCGTACTTACCAGTAACTTGAATTTCCTTCCATAGGATATCATTGCCTGCTTTTGCTGAAAAAGTTTCTAAGTGTTGATTTTTGAAACATACAAATATTCCTCTAAAATCAGCCGAAATACGAATTCCGATTTACTCACCTGTTATCAGGAGAGACCTCAGTGCTGCATCTTTCAGCCCAGTACTGATCCTCAAAAGTAATTTTAACCGTACTTACCGGTAACTTGAATTTCCTTCATAGGCTAACATTGACTGGTTTCACTTGGAAATTCTTCTAAGTGTGGAGTTTTGGAACTTTAAAATATTCATCTAAAATCAGCCGAAATACGAATTCCGATTTACTCACCCGTTATCAGGAGAGACCTCAGTGCTGCATCTTTCAGCCCAGTACTGATCCTCAAAAGTAATTTTAACCGTACTTACCAGTAACTTGAATTTCCTTCCATAGGATATCATTGCCTGCTTTTTGCTGAAAAAGTTTCTAAGTGTTGATTTTTGAAACATACAAATATTCCTCTAAAATCAGCCGAAATACGAATTCCGATTTACTCACCTGTTATCAGGAGAGACCTCAGTGCTGCATCTTTCAGCCCAGTACTGATCCTCAAAAGTAATTTTAACCGTACTTACCGGTAACTTGAATTTCCTTCATAGGCTAACATTGACTTGTTTCACTTGGAAATTCTTCTAAGTGTGGAGTTTTGGAACTTTAAAATATTCCTCTTAAATCAGCCGAAATACGAATTCCGATTTACTCACCTGTTATCAGGAGAGACCTCAGTGCTGCATCTTTCAGCCCAGTACTGATCCTGAAAAGTAATTTTAACCGTACTTACCGGTAACTTGAATTTCCTTCATAGGCTAACATTGACTTGTTTCACTTGGAAATTCTTCTAAGTGTGGAGTTTTGGAACTTTAAAATATTCATCTAAAATCAGCCGAAATACGAATTCCGATTTACTCACCTGTTATCAGGAGAGACCTCAGTGCTGTATCTTTCAGCCCAGTACTGGTCCTGAAAAGTAATTTTAACCGTACTTACCGGTAACTTGAATTTCCTTCATAGGCTAACATTGACTGGTTTCACTTGGAAATTCTTCTAAGTGTGGAGTTTTGGAACTTTAAAATATTCATCTAAAATCAGCCGAAATACGAATTCCGATTTACTCACCTGTTATCAGGAGAGACCTCAGTGCTGCATCTTTCAGCCCAGTACTGATCCTCAAAAGTAATTTTAACCGTACTTACCAGTAACTTGAATTTCCTTCCATAGGATATCATTGCCTGCTTTTTGCTGAAAAAGTTTCTAAGTGTTGATTTTTGAAACATACAAATATTCCTCTAAAATCAGCCGAAATACGAATTCCGATTTACTCACCTGTTATCAGGAGAGACCTCAGTGCTGCATCTTTCAGCCCAGTACTGATCCTCAAAAGTAATTTTAACCGTACTTACCGGTAACTTGAATTTCCTTCATAGGCTAACATTGACTTGTTTCACTTGGAAATTCTTCTAAGTGTGGAGTTTTGGAACTTTAAAATATTCCTCTTAAATCAGCCGAAATACGAATTCCGATTTACTCACCTGTTATCAGGAGAGACCTCAGTGCTGCATCTTTCAGCCCAGTACTGATCCTGAAAAGTAATTTTAACCGTACTTACCGGTAACTTGAATTTCCTTCATAGGCTAACATTGACTTGTTTCACTTGGAAATTCTTCTAAGTGTGGAGTTTTGGAACTTTAAAATATTCATCTAAAATCAGCCGAAATACGAATTCCGATTTACTCACCTGTTATCAGGAGAGACCTCAGTGCTGTATCTTTCAGCCCAGTACTGGTCCTGAAAAGTAATTTTAACCGTACTTACCGGTAACTTGAATTTCCTTCCATAGGCTAACATTGACTGGTTTCACTTGGAAATTCTTCTAAGTGTGGAGTTTTGGAACTTTAAAATATTCATCTAAAATCAGCGGAAATACGAATTCCGATTTACTCATCTGTTATCAGGAGAGACCTCAGTGCTGCATCTTTCAGCCCAGTACTGATCCTCAAAAGTAATTTTAACCGTACTTACCAGTAACTTATATTTTCTTCCATAGGAATCCATTGTCTGGTTTTCAGCAGAAAAGTTTCAAAGTGTCGATTTTCACAAACTACAAATATTCCTTATAAATTGCCTGTATGACTTAAACGCATTCTTTCAACTGTTTACAGGAGATGCACCAGTGCTGGATCCAGGATCCAACACTGAGTAAGAAAAAGTAACGATAACAGTTTTTACCTGCTAAGTGAATTTCCTTCCATAGGATAACATTGGTGATTCTATGAGAAAAAGTTTCTAAGTGTCAACTTTTAAAATACAATAATATTCCTTAAAAATCACGACTGTAACCAAAACGCTTTTACTCAACTGTTTACAGGAGATGTACCAGGACTGAATCTAGGATCCAGTCCTGTGGTTAGAAAAGTAATCCATAAAGTAACTAATTGCATTTAACTAGAAATTCACATTGAGCTGAATGTTGCATTGTGTATGAAAATGTGTTGCCCATTGCAACAACTGTAACTACTGTACTTAAAAGTCTATTGCCTATGTGCAAAGTATTTAAACTAAAGTAATTCATTCTGAGAAAGTATTTTTTGTAATGTAATGTATAATGTAATTACAATGTAATTTAAAAAATAAAATATGTAAAAGAAATTGTTTCTAAAAATGTAGTAAATCAGTGTGAAAAAAATTAATATAAAAATTAATACATTTAAAAATTGTCATTTAAAAAACCTTTGAAATTCACTGAAAAAACCGTAGGTTTCAGGCACGTTATAGTTACAAATTAGCATTTTAAAAACCTTTGAAATTCACTGAAAAAACCATAGGTTTCAGACACGTTATAGTTAGAAATTAGCATTTAAAAAACCTTTGAAATTCACTGAAAAAACCATAGGTTTTAGGGACAGTTATAGTTAGTTGGACATTGCACTCGTACAAAACCCGTGAAATTCCCCGTTATAGTTAGTTCAGCTAACTATAACTCGCGCCCCGCAATGCACTGCTGATGACGTCACATATTACATCACTCATGACATGGTCAGTGACATCACTGATGACATCACTGATGACATCTCAAATGACATCACTGATGACATCATCCACGTGATAATCTGATGCAGCTCCTCACACCCTAAAATAACCTTTGATACACCCAATCTAAATTACAGAGTGCCATTCGCAAAACCATAGACACTCCAACACAAATAACTACATACCCACTCACTGATTCTTAGGTCTACACACACACATCCACTCACTCACCCGTACAGTCACTCATACTTATGGTCACTCAGTACAGGACTATCATATGCACTCTTACTCCTATATAGACACTCAAACACCTCCACTCATCCATAGAGGTACTCACACACCTAGTCAGTCATGCAAATAATTAAACACACTGCCATTTACTCACCTATACAGTTATACACACACCAGCTCACTTAATCATACAAATACTAGCACATTGTTACGCTCTTATACAATCACTGATACAAGCACACACTCATCCATACAGCCACTATCACAATCACTCACTCTCGCTTATAGCTATTTATATACTCCAATACACATATATACTGCCTTTCACATATGTAGTTACTCACACATGTACCACTGGGACATACATTCACTCACTAACACACTCTTACACACACTTACCCACCCATACAGTCTATCACAGATGCACTCTTGAAACCATCCACCCAGTGAATCACCCACTCACACATCTATGCACAGTCGCACACACCCCATCCACACAAACACTCAGGCACCCATACAGATACTCATAGAACCAATCAATAACCCATATAGACACTCATGTAGCTATTCGCAAATCCATGCATCCACTTACACACCAACAGACGGATACAGACATTCACACAGTTTAGTCACTAACCCATGCATTCAGTAAGATACGTTTAATCACTCACTTGTAGAGTCAGTCACGCACGTACTAAATCATCCATTCAGACACTTATACACCCACTCATTCTTCAATACGCCTTTCCCTATATATATTAAACATATTTAAACTTTACAGAAACACACAGTCACTGGATGATGTCATCAGTGATGTCATTTGAGATGTCATCAGTGATGTCATCAGTGATGTCACTGACCATGTCATGAGTGATGTAATATGTGACGTCATCAGCAGTGCATTGCGGGGCGCGAGTTATAGTTAGCTGAACTAACTATAACGGGGGAATTTCACGGGTTTTGTACGAGTGCAATGTCCAACTAACTATAACTGTCCCTAAAACCTATGGTTTTTTCAGTGAATATATATATATATATATAACTTGCACCCTGCCATGCACTGCTTACGACCTCACATATATATTGTAAAAGACAGAGGCCCCCTGCTAATAGGGTGCAGTTCCTTAAGGCAGGGTTAATAAATCTAATGTAAAGACTTAAGGCAACTATAATACCAACATCACATAATTTCAATAATAAACTAAACAAAATATATGAACCAAAGGAGAACCAACAATATCTGTTTTCTTATATAAAGTAAAAAATATTTTTATTGATAATCAATTAAATACTGAAAAAACCGTTTAATACTAAAACAATACCCCATTTATACTAATTCATTCATATCTTCATTCATACAATATGTAAATGACACACAATAAAATTCACAATTTTTTTTCCGACAAGGACAATGATAACAATTAATATCTAATTTTCGTGATCGTAGAGAAACAATGTGACACAATGGTAATAGACTGTTGTGTTCAGAGAAACAATGTGGCACAATGGTAATAGACTGTTGTGTTCAGAGAAACAATGTGGCACAATGGTAATAGACTGTTGTGTTCTACGCGCGCTTCGGCACAAGGCAGTGCCTTCATCAGGAAAAGGGGCCACAATGGATCAAAGTTGATTTCTTATCTCTCTTAAAAGGATGATCAAATAGTATCTGTATCCGCTGCAAGTTGTAAAGCATTCGCTAAATCTGGCCAAAATTGAGGATAAACTTAAATGATAAACCTCCAATTGGAATTGGGTTTTGCCATAACGTCACCGACCCAAGGTTTTGTAATACTGGCGTCCAACTCGATATGGATCGTCCTTTTTATTTTAATTCTGATATGCTTAGCCGTTAACCAGATGGTATATTAGTGTGATGATTTCGGGTTGCCGGATAGAGGATTCCTCCGCACGCCACGATAACCGCGAAGAGACCTCACATATTACATCACTCATAACATCATTAATTCAATCGCTGATGACATCATCCAATGAGTGTGACAGTATGATATATACTTATCATACTGAAAGGTATTTGATAAGGTACATCTTGACCTAATTTTCCAGACCCTCTTTACTGCTAATGGGTGTAAACCTTTGCAACATGTTTTGTCTATTTATGGGTCTTCGGTGCATGGACGGGGTTGCTCTCCTTGAATGGTTGTGCCCTGCCCAAACACCAGTGCTTAGCAGAGACTTGTCAACTTATAACACATTGATTATCCACAAAAGATTGGCTATCTGTAAAAGCTTTCCTCCAAGACAAAGGTTGTATGTAGTACGTGCTTACTCTCCTAAGGAGCCTTGAGTTTCTAGTGAGAGTGGGCTCAGCATGAGAAGTGCAAATGAGTGAAGAGTGTACATACCAGATAGTTGCCCACCCATGTGTGCTTGATTGTCCATAAGAGGTTGGCTAACTCCAAAGTTCATGGTACAGGTTGAACACTATGCATAGTAAGGTCTTGACCGCCTTAGTGGCCTGGATGCCTAGAGATATTGGACTTTCCATGGAGAGTTTCTACACAGGTGAAGACTATTCACAGATGCTACTCTCCTACCCACATCCAGTTCAGGGACCACAAGAGGTTGGCTTCCTGCCAATGGTTTCAGTAAAGGGCAAACTCTCAGCATAATATAGTCTTGGACACATAGTGGGGCTTGCATGTCTGAAGGAAATGGGTTCTCCATGAAGAGTTGTTCACACGATGAAGACCACATGTGGCAGTGCATTGCATCTCTGGTTGATTACCCGCATGATATCAGCTAGCCACAAACTGTTTGGAACTTGATAAACTCTGTATGTAGGAGAAGCTTGGTTCACTAAAAGGGGCTTGTGTATCTGTAGAGTAATTTCTGCTTCACATGATTGTGCGCCATAGTATTTAATATCATATCTGAAATGCTTTATTGGATTTTAATTTCAACAGCAATAGTTTGGATGATGTCATCAGTGATGTCATTAGGGCTGTATGACGGAAGCACGCATGCCCTTACAATGCGGGCATTACAATGAACGCGTTTTTACCATGCATTCCTTTAGAACGCAAGTCGTTACAACGACTTGCCTTAGGGAAGCGATGGACTTTGGAATAGTATAATTTACTATTTCAACTCCAGTCTGTGTAACAGTAGGGTAGGTGTTGAATCTAAAATCCAACACCAGGCCAACAACGGGTTCCCTAAAAAAAGTCATTGTAACAACTTACAAGCTAAAGATGCACGTGGTAACGGTGTGTTAGTTGTAGTGCCCACGTTGTAAAGGCACTACTTGGTTTAGGCTGCATGATAAAGAGTGTTTCCCATCATCAGCGATGTCATCAATGTTGTTTTTGAATCATTAAACATGTCATGAGTGAAGTAATATATGAGGTCACAAGCAGTGCTTGGCAAGGACACAACTTACAATTAGCTCGCTTATCCATAACTGGTAAAAAAAAAATTTGGGTTTAAAACATTACGTTATCACTGACATTGCTGCCTAACTAGAATGTCCCCTTAAATTTGTTTTTTTTCAGTGATTTTGTGTTTTTTGGTTTAAAGGAAAGTAAGATATTACTACCATACCTAACTGTTTGTAGTAAGGTTTTGGCTATGTAAGGAAGCTTAAGTATTTGGAGGAAGTGAGCTCTTTGTGAAGAGTTGCAAAGAGAACACAGGGATTTTCCACATAATAGGACATATATTTCTGGAGGGAGTGGGTTGTACACATCACTCTGCGACTGTGTGTAGTAGGATTTAGGACTGACCTCTTAGTGAAGACCTCTGTACAGGGTGAAGGCTGTGAATAGTAGGGTTTCATGAGGGTCTGGCCTCTCTACGAAGACCTCTGTACAGAACAAAGGCTGCGAGTGGTAGGGATTAGTGAGGGACTGGCCTCTCCATGAAGACCTCTGTTCAAGGTGAAGCCTGTTCATAATAGGGTTTGGTGAGGGACTCATTTCCCCACAAAGACCTCTATACAAAGTGAAGGCTGTGCATAGTAGGGTTGGTGAGAGACTGGCCTCTCCATGAAGACCTCTGTACAAGGTGAAGGCTGTGTATAGTAGGGCTTGGTGAGGGACTCGCCACTCCATTAAGACCTCTATACAAAGCGGAGGTTGTGCGTAGTAGTTTTGAAGAGAGAGTGGCCTTTCTGTGTAGACCTCTGTACAGAATGAAGGCTGTGCATAGTAGGGATTGGTGAGGGACTGGCCTCTTCATGAAGATTTCTGGACACAGTGAAAGCTGTGCATAATGGGGTTTGGTGAGGGACTGGATTGGCCTGTCCACAAAAGACCTCTGTCCAGAGTAGAGGCCGTGCATAGTGGAGTTTGGTGTGACACTGACTTCTCCACAAAGATATCTGTGCGGGGCGAAGGCTGTGCATCGTAGAGTTTGAGGGACAGGCCTCTTCAATGACTCTGTGGATGGCAAAGTGTTAGAAATGGGTGTCTCTAGTTGGCAGAGGTAGGTACCTTTGTCCAAATAGGGACCCTTGCTTCTAGTCAGGGTAAGGGGGATACACACTTTAGATAACCCCTGCTCATCCCCTTGGTAGCTTGGCACGAGCAGGCAGGCTTTTCCCAAAGGCAATGTGTAAAGTATTTGTACCAAGACTCACAGTAACACAGTGATAACACCACAAATGTACACCACACCAGTTTAGAAAAATAAAGTATCTTTATCTAAACTAAACAAGACCAAAACGACAAAACTCCAACATACACAGTTAAAATGACTTTAAAAAGGTTTCAAGAACTTGTACCATAGAAAACTATGGATGCACGACTTTTCACCAAAGTACCTGTAGATGCGTCAAAGTTCCAAAAGCCAAGCAGCCGCAGAGTCAGATAACAAAGATGCGACACTCCTGAGACCTTGGGGAGGTGATGCGACAGTTCTGCGACACGCAGAGGACAAGTTGCGTCGATTCCGGTCTGTATGGGGAATGATGCGTCGATTCTTCGCGATGGTTCTGGTTCACAGGTAATGGGTCGGGAAAGCGTACCGCACAGGTACGATGCGTGGAAATCCGGGATGCGTCAGCGATCGATGTGGAGGCGTCAAGCGGCGCTGCGTCGGTCCTCTTCAGCCGCGATCCCTCGATGCGTCGATTTTAGCAGTTCTTCATGTTTCTTCTTTCTTCCAGCTCCCAAACAGCAGCAACAACCTCCAGAGGCCCAAAACTGGCACAGGCACCTCTTGGCAGGCTAGAACTCACAGCAGCAGATTTCAGGGGAGCTGGGGGTGAAGTCTTTGTGTCCCTGAGACTTCAGAACAGGAGGCCAGCTCACTTCAGGCCCATGGAGATCTTCTTCAAGCAGGGGACACAGCACACAGCAAAGTCCTTCTCCTTTCCTTGGCAGAAACAGCAACTGCAGGCCAACCCCAGACACACAGCAAAGGCAGTACGTCTCCTCAGTCCCTTCAGCTCTTCTCCTTGGCAAAGGTTCCTCTTGAATTCCAGGAATGATTTAAAGTCTGGGGTTTTGGGTCTGATACTTATACCCCAAAATGTCTTTGTTCACTTTGCGCAAGGGGCTCTGAGCCCAGTTCAAACCAGTTCTGGGGGGCACTCTGCAAGTGCACAACAACATCCATTGTCAGTGTGAGCCTTGGCTCCAGACACACCACAGGGGGGGCGGAGCCAGCAATGTGGAAGGCAGGCACAGCCCTATTCAGGTACAGGTGCTACTCCTCACACCACTCCAAATGCAGGTCAGGCCTAGTCAGCCTAGCGCTTGCTCATCCAGACTCCTGGAGCCACTGCACCTCCCCAGCCCCTGTCACTCCAAAGCCAGACAGTCAATCCACAAACAGGCAGAGGCACACAGGATGGTTGAACAAGAAAATAGCCACTTTCTAAAAGTGGTATTTTCAAACACACAATTTAAAAACCATCTTTACTAAAAGATGTGTTATCAAATCTTGAGTTCAGGGATACCAAACTCCATTTTTCTATCTTTATCCCTATGGGAAGATATGCTTGTAAAATGTTACAAATCATTCTCCATTCTGTCCTATGGGGCAAGATAGCCTTTCAATAGTGAAAAACGAAATTGGCAGTATTTCACTAAAAGGACATGTTACACACACCAGTACATGTCCTACCTTTCACGTACACTGCACCCTGCCTAGGGTGGTACCTTGGGCCTACAATAGGGGTGCCCTATATGTAAGAAAAGGGAAGGTTAGGGCCTGGCAAGTAGGTGCACTTCCCAAGTCGACATGGCAGTTAACAAACTGCGCACAGGCTCTGCGGTGGCAGGCCTGAGACATCTTTCCAGGGCTACTCATGTGGGTGGCACAATCAGTGCTGCAGGCCCACTAGTAGCATTTGATTTACCAGCCCTGGCACACTAAGTGCGCTTTACTAGGGACCTACTGGTAAAACAAATATGCCACTCAGGGAGAACCAATCACACTAACAATTTACACAGAGAGCATATGCACTTTAGCACTCATCAGCAGTGGTAAAGTGCCCAGAGTCCTATAGCCAACAAACACAGGTCAGGAAAAAAATAGGAGGAAGAAGCAAAAAGTTTGGGGATAACCCTGCAAAAAGGGCTATTTCCAACACAAATGCTATGTGTTGTAGGGTTTAGTGAGATAACTGGCTTGGCTGTAAATACCTCTGTGCAGGAAAAAGGCTGTGAGTAATAGTTTTTGATGTGGGACTCGACTGTCCGCCAAGATCTCTGTACAGGGTGAAGGCTGTGCATATGAACACTAACTATACTAGATGTAGCATTACAATATAGGGAGATTCCATAAGGAATCCTAGTGGCTTTTTCAAGGGGTCACCACATTAATATATAAAAGGCAGGCCTATTGGCTTTGTTAAGAGCTCACTGCATTAATATACAAGGCAAACCTATTGACTCTGTCAAGGGGCTACCACATCAATAAATAAAGGCAAGTCGTTGGCTTTGCTAAAAGCTCACTACACTAATAAAACAAAAATCATATATTAAAATTCAACATTAAAACCAAGAGACACCAAAACCATGGGGCCTGGGGGGGATCAGGATATCCCTACCCTGCCGCCTTATATTAATATTTTTTAAGCTCAGAACAGGGGACTAAGTACCCGACATTTTCTGATGTTGCTGGCGTAGTGTCTTGCGAGTTAAAATTAACCGGACCCTTTTGCCTCCTGATAAACTCTGTAGAGCTATGACGTAATGAATAGAATGTATTGCAGTGAAGGCTCCTGTAAAATGTTGAGTGTGCAGTTGCACACAGAGGAATAAAGATGTGTGATGCCAAACTCTGTGTGAGGTGTAGTCATTGGCTGGTACCTCGGCTGGGAAGTCGCTACAAACGGCAATGAGATAAGGGATAAGTAACCCGAAGATTGACAGTGCTGTCTCAGAGAGTTTGCCATGGCCCAGGAAAATTGCTCATGCATGCCATGTGTGCCTTCATCGAAGTACAGGATCAATGCTGAATGCATCTGGAGTCAAATCGTAGTTCCAGCCACTGTGAAGCAGTTGAAAATGAAAGCATGTACAGAGAATCTGCACGTCGTTAATCGAGAATTTCTTGGTCTG
The DNA here is from genome assembly GCA_963921515.1 of Calotriton arnoldi. NCBI lineage: Eukaryota > Metazoa > Chordata > Amphibia > Caudata > Salamandridae > Calotriton > Calotriton arnoldi. Next base: position 1,479 of record CAWUFW010031606.1, on the reverse strand, counting down.
GCCATGCATAAAGGTACTGCGCTACTACACAACATTGAGCCATACCTAGCACGGAGTGATAATGCTGAAATTTCAAGTGCTGCGAGACATAGCTCAACCAGGTGTAAGCAAGTGCACAGGGACGCCAGAAGCAAAGCGATCTAGATGCAAGAAGTAATTAAAGAGAGTCTTCATACCACATCACTGGGCACAGCAGCCCACTGGGCACAGCAGCCGCAGGAGACGTGCATTCTCTTGTGCTCACGGAGCCATCCATACCTGAAGAAGTGAGCCACCAAAGTCGCTGAGTGGGGCTCCGAACAACTCCACAGATCTTTGAAGAGTGAAAGTCAGTGAGGGGTTTGGCATAGGGGCAGGCTGTTGCTCCGATAGAGACCAAGAGGAAAATTACATTTCCCGTTATCAGCAAGGATGATCCAGCTGCCAGTGCGTTACAAGGTATCGGGCAGAATGAGCTAGAAACCGTGGCTGAAAGGCCTCCATGTCCCGCCTCATTAAGTTCCACACTGATCTACAATGCTGCAGCTTTCTTAAAACCACCATCATCATCAAATACCACCAAAAAGCAAAATATTGGAGACAGATGGACTACGTGGATAGAGACATTTGAAGATTTAATTGACGCACTTGAAGAGACTGATAACAAAAATATTGCCAAATATCTCAAAAATCTTGCAGGTGTTGGAGTTAAGGAAGTTATAAAGAAAATGCCACAAACTGACGAAGAAATCGCATACCTTCAGATTTAAGAAACTTTAAATGTCAAGTTCAATCCAATGCCCAATTTTGACTATGAAAGATATATTTTCAGTCAAGAATGACAGAAAGTTGGCGAAACCATTAATGAATTTGTAGAAAGTCTTGACACACTCATCAAACACTGTAAGTTGAATGAATTTAATGATGAAAAAGCCATACGTCTCAGGGTCATCGATGGATGCTTGTCCGATTCATTCAGATGGCGAATGCTGAGAGAAACTCTGAGTCTTGAACGAGTATTGATGGCTGCTAGAGCTGAAGAGTGTTCTGATCGACAAGCTGCTGACATGGAGGCCGGAGGTGCCCAGAATGAATCAGTCATAAGTGTGAAAAGCAAGTCAAAAGGACACAAGGTGATGTCTACACATAAAAAGAAGTTATGTTTTAGATGTGGATTTTCGTTTCCACACGAAGACAAATGTCCTGCCACTGGACAGATATATAACGGCTATGGGAAGGAGAACCATTTTGTGATGGTGTGCAAAGCAAAGGGAAAAACAAGTGCATCACTGCGCGAAGACAAAAATGGCAGCCGGAACGTTCCACAAGCAACATTCAACGTGCACCCACAAGGCCCAATGGAGACGTCAGGTGCAACAAATCGACACTGAACGAAGTTGACTGTCATCTAAATCATCGTCAAACGGTTCATTCATAGCAGTATCAAGTGAAAGTGAAGAAAATGGTTGTGCCATGTTTTTTTTGTTTTTTTTTAAAATA
>CAWUFW010031605.1:0-15238 GCA_963921515.1 Calotriton arnoldi | reverse complement strand
GGACTAGGAACCAACCACCCCGTCACGGCCCCAAAGCGCCGATGACGCCGCCACACATGCGCACAACGCAGAGGCCAACCGCAGCGCCATGCATGCGTCGCACACAGACACAGGGACACAACCAAGCAGCACACACACCAGCCCCACCCCGAACGCACATGACACGTGACAGGCCGGCCACAGACATGTCCCCAACGCCCAATTCACGGACAACACCCAACGCCACACAACCGACGCACACATGTCAGTTAAGTCACGCAACAGCAGGACACACCCCAGTGTAACAAACATGGCGAAGCACACAGCGGCGGCAACACCAACTAGGAGAAGCAGGGCCCCTTCGGGAAGAGGAACGCCAGTACCACACTGAAAAACCCATACCACCCTGCACATATGAACAAGACACATGAAACGGAACACCAAAGAGCCCGGGGACCGACAACAGGTGGCCCAAGAATTACATCCACACACAAGGCCCAACGCAGAGCGGAAAGGCAGCCTGCCGCCCACACAAGGGAGAGCAGACAGCACTGAATGACCTTCCATTCCAACACCGAAACCACAGCCCTACGACAGAAGCCGGTGAATACAGCCATTGTCCAAGAATAGACCAACACAGGCATGCCGAGGAGACCGACCACACGGCAGATAGCGCATATCACAGAAGCACACAACGGACGGGGAAGAAAGAAGAAAACACTCCCCCATGTCGGCCACATGCAAGTTAATTGGAAGGAGTCACACAGCACCGACCTTGAACTGTCTGAGAAGCATGTGGGAAGAGGGCCCGTGTCCTCCAAACAAGCCAACAGAACACAAGTCCTGTCTCCCCACGACTACACAGAGCTCACAGCAACCCCGGAGCGTGCACATTGCAGACTGCACACACAGCCGGAGCACGCCACCTCTACGAACCGCTGCGAAATGGCAACCGCAACACACCTACCCAACTACGCCGAAGAGCTCAAGCTGTACCAAACCAGCACGATACATACATTGGGATGCGATCTCCTGTCCCTGCTGAACGTAAGTTACCGACTGACTTACCGCATCACATTGTTCAGCTGCGTCATGCCCGTCTTCTACTGTCGGAGGTGTCCCTACCAGCATCCCGTCGAGATATGCCTCTCCAACCCGGCATGTCTGAAGGCGGACCTGCTACCACTACTCCTCCCTCTGGACGCACACGACAGGGCCTGCTCTGCCTATGGGGGCATGGCGTATGTGGCCAACATCGCACGCGCACTGAAATGGAACCACTGTGCCTCCACACGACGGATCATCGAGAACAGCTACATCGAATGTCACCCAGCATGCCCCATCATGGTCCTCCAAGGGACAACCTACGAACAACACCTTGACAGCCACCATCCGCTTCATTGGCTGGCAAACATGTACACCACCAATGACATGGAAGCCCTGCTGGACGGCATCGCATACCTGACAACCTGTAAATACGTCGGACCACAACGCAGGTTCCCCGAGTGACCTATGAAGTCCAACCCCGCACCCATGCTCAGCTTCCGCACGGACTGGCCAGTCACCACCACAACAGCCATACCAAACGACCGGCAACTGTAACCACACCATCAACGACATCGCCATGACATCGGATATGACCGGGACATGCACACTGTTCCCCATCACATCCAGGAACACCGCATGCATCGTGGGAGGCAGTGGCATGGGCTCTGTGCATCGCACCCACATGGACGGAACTGCACGAACAACCAGGACACGACATGGATCCAGCGCCCATGGACACACACACCGCTCAGTGGACATGAATAGGTCGCCTGGAGTCTGTGGGTGCTGCACCCTCCCACCCCCGCCCCGGGAAACCCATACCAGGACCTTTGCATGGACGACAAGTGCATACAACAACAACACGACCCCAGTGACTGTGACATGTCCAGTAACCACCACAGTGCAACAACAAGTGGCACGCCGCTGCATGCACGCAAGCACATGCCCTGATGTCATCTCACATGCACGCGTGCATGAGGAACAACCGCAGCAAACCTGTCACATGGAACTGAGATGGACTGTGCCCATGATGCCGAGCGGTCTGGTAGGCTACATGTATACCGTCTGTGTCAAAGTCCGCAGCTCCGCAGCCATACGTAAATGTACATTAGCACAGCCTTGGCCAAGCAGATGTAACCCCACACCCTATCCCATTTGTAATCATGCTCAGTATATCCTCAACATGTATCCCGCTGCCAGTAGTGTCCACTATACTGCATCACAGAGGACAGAAGACTCAATATAATGTTTGAAACCAGAACTGTCTCCGCTGACTCATTTCACAAGTACGAATGAGAGAGGATGAGAGTATGTGAAGTACACGGCAGTCGTGACATGACCATGTAGTCCACTGGTATTGGATGTCAACGCAAATGAGTAGCACTACTGTGGAAGACACACATGTGTCGTGTGAAGTCGTATGGACGCAGTGCTCAGGTGGGTGGGTGCGACGGGTAGATGCGCACATGCCAAGTTGGAGCACGCCGTGTTGGGAGGGGTCATGAACAGTACACCACCGCTTCCCTGGGCATTGTGAGAGGACACCTGTCGGGGGAGTGAACACGTGTGTGCACAGCAGCCGGGCACACGTACAAAGCGGTACCAGGCGCACCTCAGCCCACCCTCTGTGGACAAGCTGGATCCTGTTGTGCGCCCGCCATGCCCCTTGACAAGGCACACACAGCCCCAGTCGACCAGGTGTAACCCCAACATAGTCAATCCACACAGGCGATACAGGGCACGGGATGGCAGTGGAGCATGGTGTGTGAGAGGTCTCCTCGCGCTCCTCCTGGTCATATCACGCAGGCAATAGAACCTCAACGTCCAGCATGGCAAAAAGTCAAATGGAAGTGTAGGGGGACGCACCACAGCACGAGCAGCACTGACGTCACGGGAGGTGGCTCGCACCATCCCATCCATTGCCCATCATACCAACCACGCCACATGCCATTGCGACTAAGTGCAAGCGCGTGCGCCACCACCCCTGAGCCCTCCCCAGAGAGGCCAAAGAGTGAATGTGTGGGCCATCAGCCACAGACGGACGCGGCATGGCCGCAAGGGCAGCCACAGCCACTGGGTGTCGCAGGTGGCGGATCCGGAAGGCGAAGACTGTGATGCATAGTCCATGCAGGCCGGGTCTCCATTTGGGGCACCACGCAGGTGGACGGCGTCCCGCCACACATCATACCCTGAGACAGCCCACTCGTGCAACTGGACCCACACATGCACTCCTTGCCCTCTCTGGTGCGAGCTTGGGGCTGCCTGTGCAAGCGCTAGCCTCGCAGGTGAGCATGCATATTGGGGGGCGAGGGGAGGACATGAGGGCTGGGGCGAAGATGACTGTATCACTGTCAGTTAGTACAAGGGATGACCCAGATGTGGAAAGGAAGAGACGTGTCCCGTGTGTACTGCAACTAGTCGCCAATCCAACTACCCCCCATGTCCGGAATGTAAGCCCGCACCTAGGCCCGCCCATCCGCCACATCGAACATACCACCAGCACGACAACCTTCCCATTCGAAACACTGACTGGGGGTGGCGACCAGTGAACAATCATGTGTAGCCTACCCACGCGTACATGTGGGCCCTCCATGATCCATGTCACCTGCGGCAAAGACATGACATGCGCAATGAGGGAAGTGAGGAGAGCTGTCCGCCCCACGCGCAGAAGGTGCATCAGCTCCACAGACCCAGCAGCGAGTCCAGCAGGGGTCACATGTGCAGGGGCAGCTGTGCCTGGTGTGAAGGCACATGCATATGGACAGCACATCGACCAATGTGTAGTCTGCCCACATCCACAGTCCATCATCATGCGGACATAGGAATTGAACACAGGGCAACACATCTTAGCTGGTGCACCCACCGTGACCAACAATGCGCAATCATCGACGTACCCGCCCTGTGCATGGCCCCCCACCCAACGGAGGCACATCCAGTGCCACCATCCCACACACACAAGCCTTCCACGGAACATGCTGTGTCCAATGGTCAGTACAGAGTCAGCGCCCATCTGTTGGATCCTGAACAGGAGACACATGCACACACATGCCAGCTCCCACTATGTACGACTGCCACCTGGCACGTGCAATGTAACCTCTCACCTGTGACGTGTGACTGCAAGCACACAGCCGTCTTGGCATGGGGCTGTCAATGTTTCGGGAGCTGTGATCCGTACAGTGCTGTACATAGGGTGCAGTGCTGACACCTACTACTGTCTCATATCCCCTCGTGCCACAGGTCCCACTTGTATTGGCCGCTCAGCCCGTGCCCACATCGTCGTCGTCGTGTGCCATACTATTCCAGCCTCGGAAGCAGTTCCATGCTCAGCAGACATTCATGTTGCCGTGGCGTTGCCGCTTGACGAATATGCAGTCAGTCCCCATCAGCACGCCCCGCAAGTCATTGGGGCCTAGATCCCCATGTGCATGCACATGGCAGTGGTATGTCTCACTTGCCATTGCCATTGTTGGGAGACCTGTGTAAGTGTATTGTGGCCGTGCCGTCCCAGCTTGACAGCTGGGCTGTGGCCCATGTGCTTGCTCAGTCATGTCAGTGATGTGTATGCGAAATTGCTATGTGCCGTGTTGCTTTGACATGTGTCCTCTGCCATTTAACCCAGGCGGAGACCGAACATTGACCGCCCATACCAATTGCTGGCGGACATGGACGATACAGAGGTAATCAGGAAGTTTCGGCTGGACAGGCCAACTCTGCATCGACTGTGTGCCATGTTAGAGCCCCATCTCCGTCCCCGCAGGGTGTATCCGACTGCTGTCACCCCCACGGCTAAGGTGATGGCCGCCATGCATTTCTTCGCCACTGGGTCATTCCAGCACACAGTGGGCAGTGGAGGAGGGATGTCCCAGCCCATGTTCAGCAAGGTGCTGAGGGATGTACTGGCAGCCATGATGCTGTACCGGAACAGGTACATCAGATTCCCCAGGGCTCGTGAATTGGCGGCAGTGAAGGGTGCATTCTATGCCCTTGGCAGAATCCCACACGTCGTGGGAGCCATTGACTGCACACATGTCGGCCTTGTTCCACCACAGGCCACTGAGCACCTGTACCGCAACAGGAAGCACACGCACTCCTGAATGTGCAAGTGGTGTGCCTTGCGGACATGGTGATCACCCACGTGTGTGCAAAGTTTCCAGGCTCGGCCCATGACGCACACATAATGCGCAACAGCATCTTGCCACGACTGATGGCCAATCTGCAACAGGATCGTGGCTGTATTGTCGGTGAGTATGTGGAGTGGTGTAGCGTGCTGGTTGTGCGATGCTGTCCCCTGTCCAGTTGGAATAGCAACGGTTCTCTGTGTCCCTCACACCCAGGTGACTCTGCGTATCCGAATGGGGCATGGCTGCTCAGTCCATTGAGGAATCCTCGCACCCCAGCAGACGATCGATACAATGAGGCACATGGGAGGACCAGACGTGTGGTCGAGCGTACCTTTGGCCTCCTCAAGTCCAGGTTCAGGTGCCTGGACCGCACCGGGAGTGCACTGGCGTACTCCCCACAGAAGGTGTGCCAGATAGTGGTGGCGTGCTGCATGCTGCACAATCTGGCCATTCGGAAGCAGATCCCCCTCATTGTGGATGACGGAGATCAACCAGGGCCCCAGCCCGCAGACCAGGACAGCTCGAGTGAGGTGGACAGCGGAGAGGAGGAAGCTGGGAATGTGCGCCAGCAGCTCATCGCCCGCTACTTCACTTGACGGTGAGTGTCCATGTACGACGGATGATGTGTCTGTATCTATGCAGGTGTGTGTGTGCTGTGTCAGGGTGGCCGTATGTTCACTGCGTGCAGTGTGTCAACGCTCCATGGCCAGGGTAGTATGCCACTGTTGGTGACTGTGGCATTGTGCCCTATTGCTCTGTGCGATGTGTGTACATTGCTTGTAGTTGTTGACATGTACTGTGTGATGGGTGTGATGGGTGTGTGACACACTCATTGAATGTGCTCCTGTTCTGTCTCCCACCCCTAGGTCCCTACAGGCCCTCCGGATTCCATTTCCATGCCACGCATCAGGTGCCTTTCCGCCCAAGGTGGCCGTTGTATTCCGTACAATAAAGACACAGGGCACAAACAGCAGTTAGTGAAAAAGGTGCATTTATTACAAACTGTGACATGTGATTGTGTGTAAGGTGATGACAAAAGTGGTGCGTGCAGTGACAATGAGCTGTCGGTCATGGCTGCGTGATGATCAGGGTGTACCCACTGGTTCTATGTCCATAGTCCAACACACACATGCCATCCAGATGGCTGTGTGGAGTGGGATCGTAGAGCAAGTCAATGCAGTGGCTGGTCAAGGAAGGCTGGCGGAAGGCTGGCTGGCTGCCTCACTTGCGACTGGAGCGTGCGAAGTCCTCCCGGGAGATCTGTTTCCTCTTCGGACGGCCCCTTCCACGTTTGGGAGGGGGTGTGTGGTGGCGACCTGCTGGTGGTGGGTGAGGTGTGCTCACTGGCTGTGGACGCAGGGGAAGTGGACACTGCTGCCCGAGCCTGCGCCCTAGCAGGTGGTGGCGGAGGTGGTGTTGCTGGCCTTGCCTGTGACCCCACCGCCACCACCAGCTGGCCCATGAGGTCCACGAGTTGGTCCATACGGGACACGAATTGGCCCATATGGGCGTCCATGGACCTCAGCACCCCCAGCACCTCCCGCGTGTCAGTAGCAGACCTGGCCCATTGTCCTTGGGCCTCTTCATAGGCCCCAAGGACTCTGTCCATTTGAGGCAGGGCATGGCTCCCAGGGGAGGCTGGCGTTTCCCTGACCCTGCTCCTCCTACCAGTCCTGCTGCCACCGGCCTGCCCACTAGCCACATTGCTCACCACGGTCCTCGCTGTGGCTCCCAGGGTGGATCCAGTCGGCCGGGCCACCACCTGCGCTGGGGCTGGTGCCAGCGAAGACGTGGTGGTGGTGGAGGCGGTGGTGGTCGGTGCGGCGATGGTGGCGGTTGCGGCAGTGGTAGTGGCCGCAATGACCGTGGGTGTGGCCGCAACGACAGTGGCAGCAGGGGACTGGGACTGTTCAGCATCCCTGGATGATGGGTTGGTGGGTAGGAGGGGTCCTGGGGAGCGGCTGGGCCCTGCCACGCCAGATGGGCCAGCTTGGTGGTCCGTGTCCGAAGAGGTGGACAGATCCTCCAGATCCGTGTGTCCTCGTTGGGGGCTTGTAGGCTGGCTGTGCTGGCTGCTGTCTCCATCCCCAGCGTCCAGCAGTTCGTCACCTGTGGAGAAAATGAGATTTGTTATTGTGTTGCACCTGGCGAAGTATGTATTAGTCGTCTGACATTGGCAGTTCGTGCAATCTCGTACATGGGTTTCCCGGAGGCGAGTGTGTGGCTGTGGCATCTGTAGGTGTGTGTGCTAGGCAATGGGACTGTGTGCTGTGCACATGTGGCATGGGACGGATTGGCCATGCCGATGGGTGTGTTGCTTTGCCCCTACTCATTGTGACTCTGGTGTATGCGGGCTCCTGGCCCATCCTGGGTCTGGTTTGTACTTTGCTTTTGGAGTTCAAATGGAACGCTTAGGAACGCATATGGCAACATGGGGGCCATGCCCCAGATTCGCATTTGGGATGGAATATGCTTTTGGGGTTCAAATGGAACGCTTAGGAACGCATATGGCAACATGGGGGCCATGCCCCAGATTCGCATTTGGGAGGGTATATGCTTTTGGGGTACATGCTGTGAGCCATGGGTGCCGAACGTGACATGTGTTGTGGCAGCATGACAGTGCATGGTCTGAGGTGTGTGCATGCCTGACATGCCCTGCATATTTGCTGTCTGTTGTGGTTACTGGACATGGCATTGGACGCATCGTTATGAGTGAGTGATAGTTGTGTGCCAGCCAACGTATTGCAGTTGTCCCATCTCCTTGGTGTGCGTGCTGCCCTGTGCCATGTGCATCACTGCAGTGCTCGGGGGGTGTGGCCCATGTTGTGTGTTGTTGCTCACAGTGTGTCGTGCGCTTAATTGACTTCTGGCACATGGTTGGTCATGGGCATGTGTCTTAGCGTGACTGCTGTATGTGTGGCAGCTGTGCGGATGACATGCCTTTCATGAGACTGGGGCTGACGGATGGGATGGATGGTATGTTGTATGTGCATGGTGTGTCTGTGTGTTTGATGGGTTCAGTGGTGTTCGTGTGCATTTCTGTTGTTCCGCTCTGTTGCGTCTAGTGTTGTTTGTCTTACATAGGCGTAGTTGTGGGGTGTGTGGTTGACAGGCAGTAGGGGCTACATGGACAGGACTTCAATGGTGTTTCGGTTGTGTGTGATGAGTTGCACAGTGGCTGCCGTGTGGGACTATATTCAGTGTGGCTTGTGCATGCAGACGTGGCTCCTTGGGTGTTGCTATGTCTGTGATGGGTCATGTGGGGTGTGAGTCTGCTGTTCATGTCCGTGTGCACATTGTTCACTTGTTCGTGACGGTGGGCGGTGCTGCATGTTCGTGTGCTACGTGACATGTCCCATGTGTTGGTGGTGTTATGGTCCTCATGCCTCCAGTAATCCAGCCCTGTCCAGTTTCCCACCTGCAAGTTGTTCGTGCGTGCACTGTACTGGATGCCACATGGCTCTTAGCGGGGGTGCTCCATGTTGCAGGTCTGTGGGGGTGGGGGGTGTAGTGGGTCGTGGGGGTGGCTGTACACCCACTGACACCGATTGCTGTGGACCGTGATGTCTGCCTTTCGGCTGTCGTTGTGCACTGCGGTGGCTGACACGTGGGTGTGGGGTGTGGGGGATGCTCCTCCTTGCTGTGCTGTGGGACTGGGGCCTGGTGTGTGTTGTACTTGGGCTGTCCACCGTCCCACCCACTGCACTTTGTGTTCCTGCCACTTACCTGTTACTTGTCAGTTGGTGCAGCTGTGGCGGACACATGGGTGTGGTGGGTGCTCGTTGTAGCGCTTCTGGCATATTTGGGGACCTGTTGGTGGTTACGTGGCTGGCTTAGTGTACACATGTCCCCACGCATCTTACAGTTGTTCGGTTTGGCCTGTGTGTGGTAGTGTCTGTTGCATGTGCGTGTGATGTGTTGTGTATTGTGTGCTGGACATGGGGGTGTTTGTCCCTGGGAGCTGTGGCATGGTGGTTGCGCATGTGTGTACATAGCGGTGTGCTGGTATACATTAGTTTGTACTTACCAGCCTCCACTCCCCTGCTAATCCGGCGAGGATCTCCGGATGGATTACGACTCGCACCTTCTCCTCCCACGCTTTGAAGGTCTTAAAGAGCCCGGGATTCCCTCCGCCAGTGACGGCAGCCAGCTCTCTGTTTTTGCCCTCCTTCTTCTTGACCAGGCTCTTGACGTCATTCCAACGTTTGTTAATCTCGGTTCTGTTCCTGGGCAGGGTCCCGACTGCATTGACCTGGTCTACGATCCGGGTCCACATTCTGTTTCTGGTGGCTAGTGGTGTGTGCTGGACCATGTTCCCATAGATTTGTGGGTACACCTTGATGATCTCAGTCGACCATGACCGTCAGCTCCATGGGCGTGAACTTGGGCATCCTTTGTGGTGCCATGGTGTTTGTGGTGCTGGTGCGGTGTGTGTTGTGTAATGTGCAGGGGGTTTGTGGTGCCGGTGTTTGGTGGTGGTGGTGGTGGTGGTTGTGATGTGTGCGTTTCTGTGGTGTGCTGCTGTCCTTGCTGTGTCACTGTGTCCTCTCCTCTCCTCTCTGGTTTGCAATGTAGCAAGGGGTTGTGGTCTGTGGGAGTGCTGCTTTTGTACTCACCTATGTGGGTGTGTCCTCATGGTCTGTTGTTTTCAGGTGTGTTGTATCTGGGGTTCTGGCCTTTGTATTTTTTGTTTGTCCGGGGGGTGTTTTCGGGATGTGTACTGTGCTTGTGTATTTGTGCGTGCCTTGCTGTGTGGACTTGTTGGCCATGTTGTGTGCTTTTGGTTTTGTGTGCGGATGGTTTCTGTGCAGGTACGTGGGCGCCATGGCTTCTGCCGTGTCGATTCTCATCGGCGTTGTTTGCGCTGGCGGGCGGTATATTTGTTGTTTTTCCGCGCTCATGGCGGTGCGATCGTAATTTCACGTGCGGTGTGTCGGCCGTGTGGGCGGGCGGTTTTGTGTTGTCGTGCGTGTTTCCGTCCGTGGCGGGCGGTTTGACTCCGACTCGGACGATGGCGGGCGGTATTTTGTATGATTTTTCCGCCGATGGCGGTTTTCAGTTTGTGTACTCATAATGGCGTGGTCGGTGTTCAGGCGGTGTGTGCGGGCGGATTTTTGCCGCTTCCATGCCTGGCGGATTTTTTTACGCCGGGTATCGTAATGTGCCCCATACTTTTTAAACAATTGCAAATCATTGTTTGGTATTATTAACATTTTTAAGTTTGTTACATATATTGGTAATATTTCAATACAATGAAAGTTTAAACATTTTTCAATACAGTTGAGAAAAATAAACAGTTTTATTCATATACAAAAATATTATACATTTTAATTATTAATACTATATATTAGATATTAATATTAATAATTATTACATAGTTTTCATATTGTACATTTTTAAAGAAAGTATACATTTCTTATTACATAACAAAAATTAGTAAAAATGTTAATATATTGTTGATTGTAATTTGTGATTTTATGGAATTATAATATTAAATATTATATGTGTTATAATATGTATTATAATTTTACAATGTTTATAAATAATATAATGCATTTCAAAAAAACATTAGCAATTTGTAGTATTTAATTAAATACAATAAAAAAATTGAAAGTCATTATAACATTTCAAAAAATAAATTGGTTTTATTTAATATGTTTAAAGCTGCCATATTTGTTTGGGTCTTGTATTTTGTAACCGCTCGCTGTTGTTTTGGGTCATTTGGAAGGGAAGAAGCTAGCGGTTGGGAGCTGCTTCACGTCGAGCAAGGTAAGATTAATTTTCGCTATTTTAACTATGTTTTTAATGTATTTTGAAGGTAGTTGTAATGTATTTAGTGTGTTCTGAGTTAGGTTTGTGATGTTAGGACGTTTTTTATGCATTAGTTAGGTATCGACTGTTTATCTAGTTTTACGTTATTGAGGCCTAGTTAGAAATGTTAATGTAGAGTGGTATATGTGTTTCTATTGTGTTTATAATGTTGGTAATAATGTTATTAGGTATATAATGTGTACTTTTGTGTGGGTGGGAATGTTTGTGTTTTTGTTTTGTAGGTTTTACTTGAAAAAAGTTGCCGGTGCCGGAAAATAGCGTTTTTTATTAAGGAAGTGTATATTAGTTTTAGTAACTAATAATTATTTACACTTTCTTAATTTTTCGGGTTTCATGGAGCGTTTCTTTTTAAACTAATTTTCGGGTTTTTGATGGTTTCCGGATTATGGATTTATCTACGGAGGATTTATTTTTGGTACAGTTGTATTGTTTCATTTATTTTTCGTGAAACTTTTATGGATTTGGAATTATCAACTACCTGGATTAATTTAGAAGATGTGGAATTTTGAGTCTACAACAACGGAAAAGGTAAGTTTTTAAAATATTTTTAATTGTGGGAGGGAAATAATGTTATATTTTATTGTTGTTGTTTTTTTATTTACTCGCAGACTTAATTAATGTGTCTATATATTTTATTATTTATTAATAAAAATATATTAGACATAGTAATTATTTTTGTGAGGAAATAAAAATGTTTTGTTTATGTTGCTGTAAAATAAATTATAAGTATTATGCATTTAGTTTGTTTGGAGATTTTACAGTAGGCTTTTTGCTATGATTCCTAAGTATTCTAGGCCTTTTGTAGTAGGGTATAGTTTAACTTGCTGTTGAAGGTATTGGTACATTTGCTTAGTTTGTTTAGATAGTTTAGGTTTTAGTTGTGTGACAGATTGCTCTATTCTGAGTTCCTGATAGCTCTGTTCTTTTTGTAAGGAGGTTATTAGTTTGTGTAGTGTAGGTGTGGTCTCGTCCTGTTGTTGATTGGAAGGCATTATGCCATCCTTCAACAGCGTTATTGGTTTTGGCTTGTTGGTTAAGTGTAGAAAGATAGACATTCCACCAGGGAATTTGAAATTTGGGTTGTCTCCTATGGCCTGATCTATGAAGTCTTCCCACCCAGTTGTCTTCGAAGTAGTCTAGGAGGGGACTTAATTTTTGCTCATGTTGTTGGTAAAAAGGGCTTTCTAGCAAAAGGTTGTAATGTTCAGCAACATCAGTTACTGGCACGTAGGCTAAATGCAATAAGTTTTTTAATCTGGTATGCAAATTTACTGTTTGTTGCATACACTACGACTTAGGCGGTCGAAAACCTCCCCGACCGCCATGGTAACTGGAAAACGACTGTTCCTGACAAGGACCCGTCATATTTTCCGCCGGTGACAGTACACACGTTCCTTCCAAATCGACTGCAGTGCGGTGCGATGCTTGAGGTCTATAACCGACTGCGGCCGGAATTGTTGCTGCTTGCAGCACCGCAGCGATGTCCAGAATGAGCATGTCGCTGCATTGTCCCGTATGCGTGCAGGCACTGTACGAGATAGCCAATGGTCAACCCGACGCAACAGACAAGTATGCGAACGACTCCATGGGTAGCCCCAGTGCACCCACACCCCCACGACATGGGGCCCGTAACGGGCCCCCAGAAGCGATCACTGCATGCCTATTCCATGGCGGTCTGCCAGCTGAGGATAGGCTAGGCTATCCGCCAGCATCATAATTGTGCCGGTGGAGCAATGCTGCGCTGCCACCATTATCCTGGGCATCCACCATCCGCAGGGCTAGGATGTGCGGTAGTAACCGGTGGAGACGGCGGTCGGAATCTCACACCGCCACGGTCGGCACCGCCATCCTAATGCTGACCAGCAGTTTCTGGCTAGGCGATCGCGCGGATGTCCGCCACAGGTCCGGAGGTTACCACCGCTGGGCAGGCGGCGGTCATCCGACTCGCCTCATGGTGGGCGCTTAGTGTTCGTTGCTGCTCTGACATTTTGGGTGTGGTACGGTGTCTGACTCGAAGGGCTCCAAGCGAACCGGCTGGAACAGCACGAGCCGTACGCGTGTTCCCAGCCGACAGACATGCCGTACGGACGAGCAAATGCGATGCGCGATACGTCGAAATCGCCGACTGAATCGTGTTCTGGCGTGAATCGGAGCTCCAATACGACCTCGTCCAGCAATGCGGTGCCGTGCAATGGAGGCGATTCGACCGGCCAGTACGATGCGCGATGGACAGCGGATCGAGTCAGAGCCTCCGACATGTAAACGCTCCGGGAAGCGGACTGGGGTCCGCGACGGAGCCTCCGTCACCGTAGCCTTACGAGTTGTGCACAGGGGACGTCCTGCACATGCCTGTACGGCGCGGGTTGCATAGATGCGTCCCACTGAAGGTGCGCCTTGTGCGCGACGTACTCTTTCGGTCCATGGAAGCCTGTGTGCGCTGTACATACAGGCTCCATGACTTCTGGGGCTCCGAGCGACCGTGTCGGTCAGCGCTTGTTCGCACCGTACTCGTGCACTCGGAGCCCCGGAGCATGAGTCAGTCGGAAAGCACTCCGGATCGGAGTCGGACGGAGGGCTTTCCTAGCGAGATCGGAGTCGACCCCTTGGTGTAGATTTTTGTAAGTGTCTCCATAGGCACTGATTGAAATGGTAGTAACATCCTTGGATTGATGTATGTGGGTATGTTTTGAGTATAGCGTTTATCATAGCTTGTTCAAAATCTATCATTATTTTCTCAGGAAAATAATTATTTGTCTCTTGTTTTATTTTATTTAGGATTTCTATATATGTTGAATTTTGCTTATTGGGAAGCAAGGCGTAAATAAAGGGAATGTTAGTATTTTGATGTAGGCCATGGATAGTATATAGTTGGAAGAATGGTTTGGGACAGATTTTGAAGGTCCCATCCATCATCCATGTTTGAGCTTGTTGAAGTTTTATTAAATTGTTTGCAGTAGCAAACATAATTATTCTCTTTTATTTGCTTTTATTATCATAGAGAATAAAGGGTTCCTCATTGTAAGTAATAGCTAATTCTGGGGAATTATCACCTCTTCAAAGGTTTTAGGGGTAGGTGTGGTAGTGGTTGTAGCCTTTTTAGTGTGAGCTATTGTTCTTTTTAAGTGAAGCAATGGATGGCATTTGTCCAGTTGCTTCTTTGGGTACTGTAGGCAGCAGTTCTTTAAGGATTGTACTGGTAGGTAATTGTGAGCTTGTGCTTGCCTCTTTAATATAATGAAGTGCATTCCTAACTTCAATTTCTGTAATATTAGGAGGATGATTATGTTCCCTTGTGTACATTACAGTTGTTTCCCTGGTAGTTGCACCGACCATAACATTTATTAGAGTAATATTTAGAACATTTCCAATTGACTTTTAGGCCAGTTTGTTTTTCCTAGGTGTAGACATACCCCATATAACATAATAAAAGTTTTCCTTTTTGAGATGTTATAAATTGGGCGCCTTCTGTCATTTTGATGTGGTAAAATCTATAACAAATGCATATAAAAATTATTAAAAATAATATTATATTTGTTAATGATTATATAAATAAATTTTTTCACAATATACTTACAAAGTTTGCTTTTTGATCTTTATAAATGGTGGCTTGAATTTTTTCTTGGTTGAAGCTTTGAAAGTGGTTGGTTTTCCTGTAAAAATTGAAAACAGACTTTAATATTTATTTGAAATATTTTGTACATGGGGTGGCTTGGGTGTTTGGGATGGACTTTGGGTTTGGATGGATGTTTTACAGGTTTTTAAATGCAGTTTGAACAATACTTACTTTATTAGGTCGATGGTTTTAGAATGTTCTTTGTTATTTTACTGTTGTATTTGGATTTCTCTGTAGTGGAAATTTAAATAGAAAAAATATATATATTAGTCATTTGAGTACGAAAGTGAATATTATTGCAATATTAGTTTAACTGTTATTTTATAAATGTTAATTTACTTACTTTTAGGAAATAGATACAGGTTTTGGTTTGATGAAGTTCTTGCTTCTGGCAGCAATCCAGCAGAGTTTCGCCTTCTTTGTTCTTTTTGGTGTGATGTGTAAAATAAAAGTAAGATTTGTTGGTTTATATAGGGTTTATTTAATTGTTTGCTTAATTTTGTTGGTTGATTTTAATATTGTGTCTTTTTATTGGTTAATTTATTAATGTTTTCATTGTTTTGGAAGTTGGTTTCCTTATATGGAAAACGCTAATTAAGGGGCCCATTAGGATGTCGGGCGGAAGCACTACCGCCGTGCTGGCGGA
>CAWUFW010031604.1:0-15241 GCA_963921515.1 Calotriton arnoldi | reverse complement strand
TGTGCTGTTCAATTTACGTATTGCTAAATAAAGTTTAATGAATTCTATGGCAGGACGGAGGCGAGGATTATGCATATCTTTCCTCACTTTATTTGCATAGCAGTTCAAAGAAAACGTAACACAACAATCATTAAACAAAAGACTACACAACCCATGAACCATTAGGGGGTAGTCTCCAAGGCAACTATAGTCCAATCATATCACAGTCCATCG
This sequence comes from Calotriton arnoldi, assembly GCA_963921515.1. Classification (NCBI taxonomy): domain Eukaryota; kingdom Metazoa; phylum Chordata; class Amphibia; order Caudata; family Salamandridae; genus Calotriton; species Calotriton arnoldi. The sequence goes on along the minus strand of CAWUFW010031604.1, from coordinate 15,028 downwards.
TATATAATATCATGACGTCCCTTCCGCTTCCTCTTTCTTCACTGCTCGTCAGTTAAGTGCATTCCTTACATTCTTGGCTTAATCTGACGTTGTTGCTGTTTGTATAGCGGTTTCTTGTGCACGTTATTAGCATTATTGCCTTGGTATTGTTTCATATTCCCTGCGCAGCAGGCTCTTGCCCGAGCGCGTTCTCCCCCTCGCAGTTTCTCCCGCTGTGTGCTCTGCGCGCGGTGAGATCCTGTCAGGCGCGTCTGGTCCGAGCGAGGCAGCTCCGTCGAGCGCTCCCGCTGGTCTTTACGCGCGTTTGGGAATCCGGTCACTCCTTTAGTGTCCGCTTGATTCCCGACCAACCCTCGCCTAATTTTGACACCGCTACGCGGTGATTTCCCCACACGGCCACGTTAGTGACCAGCGCCACCTGGTGGTGGTAATTGGTATTGCGCCTCAGTCTATTCTTATAACAGCTTCGGGGAAAGCCCAGCTGTTGGAGCACCGGCGAGGGGGCTGTCTTAAGGATTTTAAGGGCATTTGTTCTGTGCTCACACCCTCTGCTATCATGTCTTCTCCAGAAGACCATTTTTACTCCTCCTACCAGGAAGTGGAGGAGGAATGGCCCCCAACTTCTCCCTCCAGCAGTGGACCAAGCCCTCTCTCTGGCTATTTCTAGGGCGCTGGCTCCTCTTAGGGATCAGGTTGATAAGCTGGCGAAAAGCATCCCTGGGGTGTTCAGTGACCCAGATCTGGTGGTGGCGGGTCCAAGTAGCTCCCAGATGGGGAATAAAAGGGCCGTTAAGCATAACGCGGGGCACTTGGAAGGATTTGATAAACTTACGGAGACCTTCCTCAAGAGTGCGCGAACGCTAAAACATGCACCCTGCCGGGAGGAGGAGGAGCCCGGAGAAAATTGCGACACTGTCACCACTATTGTAGACCCCGACGGCGGGTTTCCCTTAGAGGGAGAGGGTGTATCGGAGGACGATTTCTCCTCCGATGAGGATAAGGACTCGGGCGTCCCTGGCGTCCAGAGTCCCACTCCTCTCAGTCCCCGGTTGGGGACGGGGTCCACTCGGACATGTTCGAGCCTACCCAAATTTACCATCCTAGGTCGGCAGAGTGGACACCTGACGCCAAAGTGGCAGAGTATGTGGTGGGGAAAATCCATCAACCCCTTGAAAGGGAGGTCAGGAATAGGATGAGGGAGAATGCCCCAGGCCCTCACTGAAGGGGAAGGTGGCACACACGCCTGAAATTGATGAGAAACTATGTACCTTTTTCTCCAAGTATATGAGGGATCCCAAGAAAGGAATTGATAGGTCTTGGACGTGGTAGGGCCCTTGACCCAAATTATTCAATTGACGGAGCGTTCCAAAGAGTCAGGATCCCCTTTGTCCACGGATATTGTGGCTGGTTGGGCGCACTACCCTAAACCCTAAAACACTACCCCTCCACTACCCAAACACCACTGCACTACCCTAAACCCTAAAACACTACCCCCAGCACGACACCCTACACTACCCAAACATAACTGCACTACCCTAAACCCTAAAACACTACCACCAGCACGACTCCCTACACTACCCAAACACCACTGCACTACCCTAAACCCTAAAACACTACCCCAGCACGACTCCCTACACTACCCAAACACCACTGCACTACACTAAACCCTAAATATACCCCCAGCATGACCTCCCACACTACACAAACACCACTGCACTACCCTAAACCCTAAAACACTACCCCCAGCACGAACCCCTACACTACCCAAACACCACTGCACTACCCTAAACCCTAAAACACTAACCCCAGCATGACCCCCTACACTACCCAAACACCACTGCACTACCCTATACCCTAAAACACGACCCCCTACACTACACAAACACGACTGCACTACCCTAAACCCTAAAACACTACCCACAGCATGACCCCCTTCACTACACAAACACCACTGCACTGCCCTAAACCCTAAAACACTACCCCAGCACTACCCCCTACACTACCCAAACACCACTGCACTAACATAAACCCTAAAACACTACCCCCAGCACAACCCCCTACACTACACAAACACCACTGCACTACCCTAAACCCTAAAACACTACCCCCAGCACGACTCCCTACACTACCCAAACACCACTGCACTACCCTAAACCCTAAATCTACCCCCAGCACGACCCCCTACACTACCCAAACACCACTGCACTACCCTAAACCATAAAACACTACCCCCAGCATGACCCCCTACACTACACAAACACCACTGCACTACCCTAAACCCTAAAACACTACCACCAGCATGACCCCCTACACTACTCAAACACCACTGCACTACCCTAAACCCTAAAACACTACCCCAGCACGACCCCCTACACTACCCATACACCACTGCACTACCCTAAACCCTAAAACACTACCCCCAGCACGACCCCCTACACTACTGCACTACCCTAAACCCTAAAACACTACCCCCAGCACGACCCCCTACACTACCCAAACACCACTGCACTACCCTAAACCCTAAAACACTACCCCCAGCACGACCCCCTACACCACCCAAACACCACTGCACTACCCTAAACCCTAGAAAAGAAACCCCCACCCCATGCCCAATCCCCCTTACCTCTCACTCCTCATGGTTCCTCTCTCCTCGTGGTTCCTGCTTCACGTCATCTCTGAGGGGCGGTGCACGTCGTTGTGAGGAAACGGAACAGCCTCTGTTTCCTTACAACGACATGGATCGTCTACATGTTTTTAGAACGCATGGTCATTTACCATACATACCTTTACAACAAAATTCGTTGTAAAGGCATGCGTGGTAAATGACCATGCGTTCTAAAAATGCGTAGTAATGACTTCGTGATGTACAACGCATGCGTGGTAATGCATGCGTTGTAATGGTATCGCAAAGTAAAAAGTCATTGTAACGGCTGTTTACCGATCGAAGCTGGCCCCTGTTCTTCAGTGAGACGTTTATTTGATTAATTAGGAGGAAGGAATGTGGTTTTTTTACCGAAAAGTGCATTCCCGGCTGTTGTATTGTGAAAGTGTCCGCGTGGCCTGGTTTCACTTCCGGTGAGAGAGTGGAAGAGTCTGTTTGGATCTAAAGGAGTTCTGTTGTTGGACGGGGCCGGCGCGACATGTCATCAGAAAACATAGCTAATGGAAAGCGTCCTCCCTGAAGTGTGGAGCAGTGCCATGAGAGGTCAACGAGTGTGCGTCCCACCGCAGTATGACCGTACCGCGTGACCCATGTGCCGCCTCCAGGGTACGGGAGGCAGAAGCGGCATCGCAGGTCCTCTTGAAGACCGTTGTAGCACTAATTCTACATTTTGGTACTAGGGCATTTTAACTTCGTTGTTCCTGCCAGATACAAAGAGAAGATCCTGTGTTATTCAGTGCCCTCGTTACCTTTTTTGTGGGTTGTGGTGCTTGTCACTTCGCTGCCCCGCCGGTGCACACGACTGGGCACCCCACCTCGTGTGCCATCTGCAGGGCCTCTGCCCTCGGATCACTGGTTTCGGTTTCTGGAGTGGCAACATAAACAGTTGCTCCCAAAGGACTAGCCTGAACACTTAGGTGAATATCCCCTGCACCAGCATTCCACGGAAATTCTTTCCTAGCTCTCCCACGTCAACGAGCACGGCTCCGCTCGCGACACCGTATGACGTCATCGGAGCCATAAGAGGACCTCGTCGGCGTGCTGACGTCAGTTCCACCCATTTTTTCCGTGCCACCGAGGCAAACAGGGGACCGAGACATTTTCACATGTATACATAGTATAATAAATATATATATATTCACTGAAAAAACCATAGGTTTCAGGCACGTTATAGTTAGAAATTAGCATTTAAAAACCTTAGAAATTCACTGAAAAAACCATAGGTTTCAGGCACGTTATAGTTAGAAATTAGCATTTAAAAAACCTTAGAAATTCACTGAAAAAACCATAGGTTTCATGGGCGTTATAGTTAGTTGGACATTTCACTCGTACAAAACCATAGAAATTCCCCCGTTATAGTTAGTTCAGCTAACTATAACTCGCGCGCCCGCAATGCACTGCTGATGACGTCACATATTACATCACTCATGACATGGTCAGTGACATCACTCATGACATCACTGATGACATCTCAAATGACATCACTGATGACATCACTGATGACATCATCCAGTGAATGTGTGTTTTTCTGAAAATTAAATATGTTTTATATATGTATATCTCAAGGTCGATGGAAGAATAAATGGGTATATAAGTGTCTAAATGGATGATTTTTTTTGTAAAATTGATTGTATAACTGACTAAGTGTATCTTAGTGAATACATGGGTTAGTGAGTAATGTTTAAATATGAAAATATCTGTATCAGTCTCTCACTTTGTGTATAAGTGGCTGCATGGGTTGGTGAGTAGCTACATGAGTGTCTATATGGGTTATTAGTTGGTTTTGTGAGTATCAGTATGAGTGTCTGAGTGTCTGTATGGTTCGGTGGGGGTATTACTTAGTGCATAGATGCATGAATGAGTGACTCACTGTTTGTATGTGTTGAAGACAGCATGTGTGCAGGACTGTATAGGTGGATGAGTATGTGTATGGGTGTGTTAGTGAGTGAATGACTGTCTCAATAGTGTCTTTATGAGTAACTACATATGTTTTAAACTAGTATATGTGAGTATTGGTGTATATAAGTGAGTATATGTGAGAGTGAGAGATTGGAAGAGTTCCTGTACAAATAAGTAGGTGTTTCTATAAGTGATTGTTTAAGAGAGTAAGTATGTGTAAGTTTCTGTAGAAGTAAGTGTGGTAGTGTGTGTATAACTGTATATGCAAGTAAATGGATGTTTGATACTTTGTTTGCATGTGTGACTATGTGTGTGAGTAACTCTATGGATGAGTGGCGGTGTGTAACAGGATGTATAGGTGTATGAGTACATATGATGAGTGAGTACATGTATGAGTGACTGTATAGGGACTGTTGGTGAATGAGTGGATGTGTGTGTAGATCTTGGAATTACTGAATAGGTGTGTTGTAACTGGTATTGGTATGTCCATTGTTTTGAAAATGTTAGTTTGTATTTTTGAGTGTGTGTATCAAAGGTTATATTAGGGTGAGAGGAGGTCTGCCACTCTATCACAAGGATGATGTCATCAGTGATGTCATTTGAGATGTCATCAGTGATGTCATGAGTGATGTCACTGACCATGTCATGAGTGATGTAATATGTGACGTCATCAGCAGTGCATTGCGGGCGCGCGAGTTATAGTTAGCTGAACTAACTATAACGGGGAATTTCTATGGTTTTGTACGAGTGAAATGTCCAACTAACTATAACGCCCCTGAAACCTATGGTTTTTTCAGTGAATATATATATATATATATATACATATAGTATATATATATTAAATTCACTGAAAAACCATAAGGTTTTAGGGACAGTTATAGTTAGTTGGACATTGCACTCGTACAAAACCCGTGAAATTCCCCCGTTATAGTTAGTTCAGGTAACTATAACTCGCGCCCCGCAATGCACTGCTGATGACGTCACATATTACATCACTCATGACATGGTCAGTGACATCACTGATGACATCACTGATGACATCTCAAATGACATCACTGATGACATCACTGATGACATCATCCAGTGACTGTGTGTTTCTGTAAAGTTTAAATATGTTTAATATATATAGGGAAAGGCGTATTGAAGAATGAGTGGGTGTAGAAGCGCCTGAATGGATGATTTAGTAGGTGCGTGACTGAGTCTATAAGTGAGTGATTAAACGTATCTTACTGGATGCATGGGTGAGTGACTAAACTGTGTGAATGTCTGTATCCGTCTGTCTGTTGTTGTGTAAGCAACTGCATGGGTTTCTGACTAGCTAAATGAGTGTCTATATGGGTTATGGATTGGTTCTCTGAGTATCTGTATGGGTGCCTCAGTGTTTGTGTGGGTGGGGTGTGTGTGACTCTGTGCATAGATGTGTGAGTGGGTGATTCACTGGGTGCATGGTTTCAAGAGTGCGTCTGTGATGGACTGTATGGGTGGGTGAGTGTGTGTATGGGTGTGTTAGTGATTGAATGTATATCTCAGTGGTACATGTGTGAGTAACTACATATGTGAAAGGCAGTATATATGTGTGTTGGAGTATATAAATGGCTATAAGTGAGAGTGTGTGATTGTGAGAGTGGCTATATGGATGAGTGTGTGCTTGCATCAGTGATTGCATAGGAGCGTAAGAATGTGCTAGTATTTTTATGAGTAAGTGAGCTGGTGTGTATAACTGTATAGGTGAGTAAATTGGAGTGTGATTAATTATTTGCATGACTGACTAGGTGTGTGAGTACCTCTATGGATGAGTTGCGTTGTGTGAGTGTTTATATAGGTGTATGAGTGCATATGATAGTCCTGTACTGAGTGACTGTAAGTATGAGTGACTGTACGGGTGAGTGAGTAGATGTGTGTGTGTAGACCTAAGAATCAGTGAGTGGGTATGTACTTATTGGTATTGGAGTGTGTATGGTTTTGAGAATGGCAGTCTGTAATGTAGAGTGGGTGTATCAAAACTTATATTAGGGTGTGAGAAGATGCATTAAATTCTCACATGGATGATGTCATCAGTGATGTCATCAGTGATGTCATTTGAGATGTCATCAGTGATGTCATCAGTGATGTCACTGACCATGTCATGAGTGATGTAATATGTGACGTCATCAGCAGTGCATTGCGGGGCGCGAGTTATAGTTACCTGAACTAACTATAACGGGGAATTTCACGGGTTTTGTACGAGTGCAATGTCCAACTAACTATAACTGTCCCTAAAACCTTATGGTTTTTTCAGTGAATTTCTAAGGTTTTTTAAATGCTAATTTCTAACTATAACGTGCCTGAAACCTATGGTTTTTTCAGTGAATTTCAAAGGTTTTTTAAATGCTAATTCCTAACTATAACATGTCTGAAACCTACGGTTTTTCAGTGAATTTCAAAGGTTTTGTAAATGACAATTTTTAAATGTATTAATTGTTATATTTATTTTTTTCATACTGATTTACTACATTTTTAGAAACAATTTTTTTTACATATTTTATTTTTAAATTACATTGTAATTACATTATACATTACAAAAAATACTTTCTCAGAATGAATTACTTTAGTTTAAATACTTTGCACATAGGCAATAGACTTTTAAGTACAGTAGTTACAGTTGTTGCAATGGGCAACACATTTTCAAACACAATGCAACATTCAGCTCAATGTGAATTTCTAGTTAAATGCAATTAGTTACTTTATGGATTACTTTTCTAACCACAGGACTGGATCCTAGATTCAGTCCTGGGACATCTCCTGTAAACAGTTGAGTAAAAGCGTTTTGGTTACAGTAGTGATTTTTAAGGAATATTATTGTATTTTAAAAGTTGACACTTAGAAACTTTTTCTCATAGAATCACCAATGTTATCCTATGGAAGGAAATTCACTTAGCAGGTAAAAACTGTTATCGTTACTTTTTCTTACTCAGTGTTGGATCCTGGATCCAGCACTGGTGCATCTCCTGTAAACAGTTGAAAGAATGCGTTTAAGTCATACAGGCGATTTTTAAGGAATATTTGTAGTTTGTGAAAATCGACACTTTGAAACTTTTCTGCTGAAAACCAGACAATGGATTCCTATGGAAGAAAATATAAGTTACTGGTAAGTACGGTTAAAATTACTTTTCAGGGTCAGTGCTGGGCTAAAAGATGCAGCACTGAGGTTCTCTCCTGATAACAGGTGAGTAAATCGGAATTCGTATTTCGGCTGATTTTAGAGGAATATTATAAAGTTCCAAAACTCCACACTTAGAAGAATTTCCAAGTGAAACCAGTCAATGTTAGCCTATGGAAGGAAATTCAAGTTACTGGTAAGTACGGTTAAAATTACTTTTCAGGACCAGTACTGGGCTGAAAGATGCAGCACTGAGGTCTCTCCTGATAACAGGTGAGTAAATCGGAATTCGTATTTCGGCTGATTTTAGAGGAATATTTGTATGTTTCAAAACTCAACACTTAGAAGACTTTTCAGCAAAACGCAGGCAATGATATCCTATGGAAGGAAATTCAAGTTACTGGTAAGTACGGTTAAAATTACTTTTGAGGATCAGTACTGGGCTGAAAGATGCAGCACTGAGGTCTCTCCTGATAACAGGTGAGTAAATCGGAATTCGTATTTCGGCTGATTTTAGAGGAATATTTTAAAGTTCCAAAACTCCACACTTAGAAGAATTTCCAAGTGAAACCAGTCAATGTTAGCCTATGGAAGGAAATTCAAGTTACTGGTAAGTACGGTTAAAATTACTTTTCAGGACCAGTACTGGGCTGAAAGATACAGCACTGAGGTCTCTCCTGATAACAGGTGAGTAAATCGGAATTCGTATTTCGGCTGATTTTAGAGGAATATTTGTATGTTTCAAAAATCAACACTTAGAAACTTTTTCAGCAAAAAGCAGGCAATGATATCCTATGGAAGGAAATTCAAGTTACTGGTAAGTACGGTTAAAATTACTTTTCAGGATTAGTACTGGGCTGAAAGATGCAGCACTGAGGTCTCTCCTGATAACAGGTGAGTAAATCAGAATTCGTAGTTCGGCAGATTTTAGAGGAATATTTGCACAATGGTGAAGGGAGGGGCGGGGCCTGAGGTGACATCTGTGCAAACGCGCCCTGTGGCGCGTTTTAAGTTGGGGGATTAAGTCCCCTTGAATCATGAGGGTCCCTAGGGGCCAACTAGCCCACCAGGAACCTCCAGTATGCGCCAGGGGGCTGCGTTGCAGAGACGTGTAGAGAGGCCACACCCCTTTTACACCTCTCTGCAACGCAGCTCTGTGGCGCTTTCTGGATGTACCTGTTGGGCTAGTTGGCCCCCAGGGACCCTCAGGATTGAAGGGGATTTAATTCCCCATCTTAAAACGCGCCATGGGGCCTGTTTGCACACATGTCACCTCAGGCCCCGCCCTCCCTTCACCACTGTGCAAACGCGCCCCGTGGCGCGTTTTAAGTCGGGGATTAACTCCCCTTGAATCCTGAGGGTCCCTGGGGTGCAACTAGCCCACCAGCTACCTCCATTAAGCGCCACAGAGCTGCGTTGCAGAGAGGTGTAAAAGGGGCGTGGCCTCTGTACACCTCTCTGCAAGGCAGCCCCTGGCGCATACTGGAGGTTCCTGGTGGGCTAGTTGGCCCCAGGGACCCCAGTATTCAAGGGAATTACTTCCCTTCTTAAACGCGCCAGGGGCGCGTTTGCAGAGTACTGCAGGGAGGGGGCGGGGCCTCCGGCACGATGCCGTTTTTTTTTTTTTTTATGGGAGGGGGCTGCGTGGCCCCCTTCCCTCGGCCACTTTTGGCCCGGGGACCCCATCCCCGGGGCCTGGGCATTTTTTTGTTTTATTTAAAAAAAAATAAAAACGGGAAGGGGCCGCGTGGCCCCCTTCCCTGGGCCTCTATTGGCCCCGGGGACCCCATCCCCGGGCATGCCCTCTTTTTAAATAAAAATATGGAGGGGGCTGCGTGGCCCCCTCCTCAGGCCATTTAAGGCCCCGGGGACCCCATCCCCGGGCCGGCCTTGCCCTTATTTTTTTTTTTATTTTTTTTTATTTGGGGAGGGGGCTGCGTGGCCCCCTCCCGGGCCACTTATGGCCCCGGGGACCCCATCCCCCGGGGCCTGGCCTCTGGTTGGGGACTGTGGGGGTCCCCAAACCCCCACAGTCCCGCCGGCTCCCCGTGTCCTACGGGAGCCGGCATTCCTTTCCACATGGGGAGCAGCTAACATGCTGCTCCCCGTGTGGAAAAGCAATTGGTTTGCATTTTGAAAGAGAGAGCAGGTTTCCTGCTCTCTCTTTCAAAATGCAAACAAGTTTGCTATGACAGGACGGGAGCCGCGAGGCTCCCGTCCTGTCATAGCAAACTAGCAGTGTCCCGGGGTAGGCACCCGGGACACTGCAGGAGCCGGCCCTGGGGGTGGCGGTCCCCAGGGCCATCAAGGGCTCCAGGAGGGGGCCGCGCGGCCCCCTCCCTACATTTTGAAAGCCCCGGGAGGTGGTGGTCCCCGGGGCTTGGGGTCCAAAACGGACCCCCATTTTCAATTTTCTTAGTGCCCCGGGGAGGTGGTGGTCCCCGGGCGTGTGGGGGCTGGAGCCCCCACACAGGTTTAAAAATAAATAAAAAAGCCCGGGAGGTGGCGGTCCCCGGGGCTGCGGGAGGCTCAGAGCCCTCCCGCACCATTATGATAAAGCCCCGGGGGTGGCGGTCCCGGGGCTTGGGGGCCTTGGAGGCCCCCATACATAAAATAAACCCCCCAGCATGCCCCCGGGACTTGGCCCACCCGGGGCAAATTACATCGAGCGCGGGAGACCGCGCTTCGATTTTTTTTCGGCAGGATCCGCGCTCCCTGAGCGCATCCTGCTGATTTTATTTTAAAAAATGCTTTTTTTGCCCAGGGGTCCTTGTGGGACCCCTGAGCAGGCCTAGGGGTTAGGGTGTTTCTACCCTGCCCCTGCCTCCATGTCATGAGTGATGTAATATGTGACGTCATCAGCAGTGCATTGCGGGGCGCGAGTTATAGTTAGCTGAACTAACTATAACGGGGAATTTCACGGGTTTTGTACGAGTGCAATGTCCAACTAACTATAACTTTCCTAAAACCTATGATGTTTTCAGTGAATATATATATATATATATATATTCACTGAAAAAACCATAGGTTTTAGGGACGTTATAGTTAGTTGGACATTGCACTCATACAAAATCCATAGAAATTCCCCTGTTATAGTTAGTTCAGCTAACTATAACTCACGCCCCGCAATGCACTGCTGATGACGTCACATATTACATCACTCATGACATGGTCAGTGACTTCACTGATGACATCACTGATGACATCTCAAATGACATCACTGATGACATCACTGATGACATCATCCAGTGACTGTGTGTTTCTGTAAAGTTTAAATATGTTTGTATATATATATATAGGCAAAGGCGTATTGAAGAATGAGTGGGTGTATAAGTGTCTGAATGGATGATTTAGTAGGTGCGTGACTGACTGTATAAGTGAGTGATTAAACGTATCTTACTGAATGCATGGGTTAGTGACTAAACTGTGTGACATGTCTACATCCGTTTAGTTTGTCAGTTGGTGTGTAAGTGGATTGCATGGGTTGGTGAGTAGCTACATGAGTGTCTATATGGGTTATTCATTGGTTGTCTGAGTATCTGTATGGGTGCCTGAGTGTCTGTGTGGGTGAGTGGGTGGTGTGACTCTGTGCATAGATGTGTGAGTGGGTGATTCACTGGGTGCATGGGTTCAAGAGTGCATCTGTGAAGGGCTGCTATGGGTGGGTGAGTGTGTGTATGGGTGTGTTGGTGAGTGAATGGATGCCTCATTGGTACATGTGTGAGTAACTGCATATGTGAAAGGCAGTATATGTGAGTGTTAGAGTATATAAATGACTATAAGTGAGAGTGAGTGATTGTGAGAGTGGCTGTATGAATTAGTGTGTGCTTGTATTAGTTATTGTATAAGAGCGTAAGTATGTGTTAGTATATGTTTGAGTAAGTGAGCTGGTGTGTGTATAACTGTATAGGTGAGTAAATGGGAGTGTGATTGATTCTTTGCATGACTGACTAGGTGTGTGAGTAACTCTATGGATGAGTGGCGATGTGTGAGTGTCTGTATAGATATGTGAGTGCATATGATAGTGCCTGTACTGATGGTTGACTGTATGTATGAGTGACTGTATGGGTGAATGTGTGGATGTGTGTGTAGACTTAGGAATTAGTGAGTGGGTATGTAGCTAACTGGTATTGGAGTGTCTATGGTTTCGAGAATGGTAGTCTGTATTTTAGAGTGGGTGTATCAAAGGTTATATTAGGATGTGAGGAGATGCATCAGATTATCACGTGGATGATGTCATCAGTGATGTCATTAGTGATATCATCTGAGATGTCATCAGTGATGTCACTGACCATGTCATGAATGATGTAATATGTGACATCATCAGCAGTGCATTATGGGCGCGAGTTATAGTTAGCTGAACTAACTATAACAGGGGAATTTCTATGGTTTTGTATGAGTGAAATGTCCAACTAACTATAACTGTCCCTGAAACCTATGGTTTTTTCAGTGAATTTCTAAGGTTTTTTAAATGCTAATTTCTAACTATAACGTGCCTGAAACCTATGGTTTTTTCTGTGAATTTCAATGGTTTTTTAAATGCTAATTTCTAACTGTAACGTGCCTGAAACCTATGGTTCTTTCAGTGAATTTCAATGGTTTTTTAAATGCTAATTTCTAACTATAACGTGCCTAAAAACTATGGTTTTTTCAGTGAATTTCAAAGGTTTTTAAATGCTAATTTGTAACTATAATGTCTCTGAAACCTATGTTTTTTTCGGTGAATTTCAGAGGTTTTTTAAATTTTAATTTCAGTTTTTAATTTTTGTAAAACCTATATTTTTTTTGAAATTTTTATTTTTTTGTAATATTTTGGAACTTTTATATCCTTTAATATTTTTTTAATTTATTTTTTTTAAATTATGTAATGTTTTGTATCTTGTAAAATAAATATCTATATCTTCTTTTTTTTTTTATTGGAGAAAAAACTGGAGTCGCGTACCAGTCGTGTACGAAGCACGATCGATGCGCAGCTCCTATTGCTAAAGTCGTGAAGGATGCAGGTTCGGTATGCGACGGGTGTGCGGTTCCGCGACCCGCGTTACGTCATATACGTATGGGGTCGCGCCGGATGCGCATTTGGTACGCGACAGGTGCGCGGTACAGAGCCGCGCATTACGTCTTGTACGTATTGAGTCGCGCCAACTACGCGTTGCGTATGCGACTGGTACGCGGTGCCGGGCCCCGCGTTATATCATGGACGTATGGTGTCGCGCCAGGTACGCGACTTCCGCAAAAAATTTTATATCCCAAAACTATATCTATATAATTTTAAAGTGTATATGACAGCAAGAGATAATATCTAAACTGTTTAAAAAAATCACATATTTCTACTTGTAATAAACTTATATTATTGTTAAATATATTTTCGCGAAATCGCGTCGGGTGCGCGCTGGTTGCTCTCTGGGTGCGCGACCCCCATGTGACCTTAAAGAAAAGCATTTGATTGGTTCATAAGATTTCCCATTGTAACAGTTGAAGGACCCCACCCATTTTAGTCATTCTCTCTGCAGCATCTTAGGAGAGACACCTTTTGTGCTTTGAGAACTTCTTGTTGATTTTTTTGGTGTATTTAAAAACAACTTTTTGGAAGAATGGCTTCTGAAGATCAACAAGTTGATGTTTCTTCAGGTGAAGAAGTGTTAGTGGAGGATCCTCCCAAGAAGAGACCTGAGACCATTGTATGGAAATTCTTTACTCTTCCAGAAGGAGAGAAAAAGGTGAATGCTAGGAAGGTGACCTGCTTGCTGTGTTCAAGGGTCCTGTCGCGAGGCAGTGACAAATAATACTCGTGTGGCACAGTGAGTATGTATAAACATCTGCGCACCATTCACCCCAAGAATCTTGCACGGGAAGAACTTAAACGTGCAAGAGAAGCTCCACCACCAGCTGTTCCAAGCACTTCAGGAGCCTCAAGCTCTTCATCTCTTCCTATGGACATTAGACCCGAATTTGCGTTCCTGCAGCAGCACTGCATCAAGTGCAAAGCTGTGATATGTTATGGCGAGCAGTCGGTGGATGCTGTTTGTTCAGCACAGCGGAACCATCATTGTTAATTTTTTTTGTTTTTTTGATTTTGGAATGATGTTCAATTCCAACTGTTAACAGTTTAGTCTGTTCCATTTTTTCTGTTTTTAAAAAAACACCAATTTGTTTTTCAAAATTGTTCAAAAAACACAAAAAAAATATAAAAGAAAAAAAAGAGTTCTTTTCAGAACTACCTTACCTGGTTAAAAAAGAAAAATAATTGCATGGTTATGTCTGAAACATTACTTGAGTATATGTGTAGAGCATGATTGATTCAAAGAGTGCATTAGTAGTGCATGGTGATTATATGAGTGCATCAGTTTTGCCTGCATGATTGCACAAGTGTATTTGTAACGTCTGAGGGCCATATTATCAAGACAGGGCGATAAAATTATCTCTGCTTTATTGGCAGGAAACTGCAGCTAAAGCAGCGATAAAGGGCTTGATAATATGCTCTATAGATTGGAATTCTCAAGGGCATATTATCAAGCCCCTTATTGCTGCTTTAGCGGCAGTTTCCTGCTGATAAAGCATTGATAATTCTATCACTGTTCTTGAGTTATTGTATAAATGGATGGATAATGTGTGCTTAATTGTATTCCTATATAAGTGGTGCTGAGTAATTGAAAGAGTGCATCATAAGTGATTGGGTAATTGCATAAGTGCATCAGGACTGTCTGGATTATTAAATGAGTAGATATGTCGTTGTTGATAGGGCCAGCGTAATTGTATGAGGGCATTTGTTCTACATAGCTGCTTCTATGTGTGTATAAGTAATGTCTTTGTGATTGCTGGACTGCATGGCTACTACCTGGGTTATTGCAGGAGTGAATTAGTAGTCTGCAGGGGGTTAGGGGACTGCATAGATTGTGCACATTTGACTGTAGAACTGCGTGTCTTAATGCCTGAGTCATTGTACAAGTGCATGGATAGTGACTGAATAGTTAGAGTGCTGGTAGTGGACAGCAGGGTGAGTTTATAAGTGTTTGTGTTTTGGCACAGTGATTAGATAAGGACATGGTTCTGTCAGGATGATTGCAGGAGTGGACAGAGAGTGACAGTGTGATTGGGGCACTGCATGGCTACTACCTGGGTTATTGCAGGAGTGAATCAGTAGTCTGCAGGGGGTTAGGGGACTGCATAGATTGTGCACATTTGACTGTAGCACTGCGTGTCTTAATGCCTGAGTCATTGTACAAGTGCATGGATAGTGACTGGATAGTTAGAGCGCTGGTAGTTGACAGCAGGGTGAGTTTATAAGTGCTTGTGTTTCGGCACAGTGATTAGATAAGGACAAAGTA
>CAWUFW010031603.1:0-15243 GCA_963921515.1 Calotriton arnoldi | reverse complement strand
GTTTTTTTGTATTGGATACATGAATCCTAGGCCCCAGAATTCACTCCTCATATTGCACTACTTTGCCGTCTCAGTCTTCTAGAATATGTCGGTAGGTCTCCGTTGTCTGTGGCTGGGGTGCTGCAAGTGGGGCATGGAGGAGGCATGCTTCCTTCCTGGGTTATCGATCTCTGTGCTAAAGTGCAGGGACATCTGGGAGATTGGAAAGGACATACCTGGAACAAAGACCGAAAAGTGGTCAGTGGGTAGGACGGGGCGAGAGGCACAACGTTGACCTAGGTATCCTGGCCTCATATTATAACACACTGAAGAAGGGGCATAGAAGCAGGAATTACAAGGTCACCATCCCCTCTTGATGCAGTTCAGTTGCTGGGATACAGAGCGCAGAACATTGGGTATATACCAGATTTGAGAGAAGTTGAGGCCAGTTATGAGCCCCTTCTGCCTCTCCGAGAACACAAAGTGCTGTTTTAAAAAGATGGGCAATGGAGGATCCCTCAAGGCAGCTGTCATCAGAGGAATACCTGGCATGAGAGAGTCAGTGTTGAAGTTTTCCCAACCCCCTTATCCAGTGCAGCTCCCAGGAACAGGCGGCAGCAGTGAAAGCAGGTCCGTCCCACTACAGGGTAAACGTGCAGAAATAAATCTAAAGCATTGGACAGATGTCCTTAACATCCGTCATGGTTCTGACCCTGAGAGAAGTGTCACTCAAAGCACCTCACCCTCTTAGATCTGGGGGATAGCGCCTCCCAACCCACTGAGCTTTGCATTACAGATGTGGCTTCAGATTAGAAGGCACTGAGCACTCCTTAGCAGCGACGGGGTCCAGTGCATAGTGGATGGCCAGCGTGAAGCAGGAGGCGACCACAGTGGGCCAGCCACAGTGCTGGCGTGTGAAGAGGTCAAGAGGTCGGAGAGCTGGCTATCTCGAGACAAGGCCTGTGCTAATGGTGCGCAGCTATGGGGTCTGCTCCTTCGTGCCAGCGGGTGGCAGGCATACCCTTGTAGAGCTCTGTGGGCAGAGCACGGGGCACGAGTGCTGATCGTCCCTCTGCCCATCCACGCCAGGGGCAGCGTTGGCTCGGCCTGTGGTGTTGACTCTGCCTCGGCCCCTCTGACTCATTCTCTCGGGGTGTTTGCCCTCAGCTTTGCTCGTCCTTTGAATACAGTGAGGCCAAAGAAGCGGGTATCACATGATTGAGTTTTATCTCGGCGGGGTGCGGACAACAAACTCATCTTATCGTCTGCCACAGTCCACCAGTGACAATGGGGCAGCTGGGGACGGGGGGGTCAGTAAAAACATGCCGCCCCTATGCACTGGCCAGTTTCTTCTGTGCCTTTAACGGTGCGTGTATCTTTTGCTGGTGATGGTGAGCGTCTGCCAATGTTTTAAAGGGGGCGCCTCGTCCTCTTGTCCACAAACGGGTCTGGGCAGAGCGAGGTGCACTGCCTCTGAGTGCTTTCACTTTCCTTTATTGGAAATGTCACCGCCCACATGAAAGGTATGCTTTGGGGGGTTGTTCCCCAGAGGGTGTGTGATGGTGGTGCTAGCAAAAACAAGTGATAAGCAAGGGGGGGGGGGGGGGCGATTGACCGCATTGGTAACTGCTATATCTAGAGTGACCGGATCTTGAAAAATAAAAACTAGTACATTTTAGAAAAAGAGACATAGAACTACAATCCTGAATTAGCCGAGGAGCACACAATGACTTGATTGGCAGCGCTCGCCAACATATAAAACACAGACAACGAGGCACTATGGTGGATTCATTGCATCTTTTACATCCAGTGACAGACCGTCCCAGCAGCTGCTAAAGAATTCTGCCCCGTAGCACATAAATAATGAGTGGTGCGCGCGCGCACTTCTAGGAATGTAAGGAATGCAGCTGGCACCTGGCCGCGCTGCTGCTCGCTCCCGAGACCCCTAGGCCATGGGAGTCAACGTTTAGAGAGAAGGCGGGACATGCACCCGCCTTTGGCCAATTGCGTGCTTTCACATTTTGAAAGCCACACGCAAAGGCCAATAGAATATGTGGCAAAACTAAAGCCACACGCACAACTTTTATGAAAGTCTGGAGGGATTCCAAGAGGCCCTTCTCCTAGAGCAGCGCAAACGCGCTGCGCTAGGCTCGACCTAAAAACTGCCGGTGCTCAGACCCGGTGAGACCAGGCCCACTTAAAGCCTTGTCTTAGGCTGCTCTCTGTATCACATGGATGAGAGTTTACGTGACTCGCATTGTCGGCTGATGACCCAGAGCCCGCTCGCCACTCACAGATGGTTTTAGAAATGCCCAGATGCAGAACCCGTGGTTTATTACCCCCGCACAATGAACATTTTAAAATCAAAACAAGTTCACCAAGCTCAACCTTTTAACCACGGATAACATGTTATCCACCAGGCGACTGTGCAACAAGGCATCCGTAGTGTTAAGCCGTTAGCACAGCCCTCAGGGCAGTACTGACGGGCAGTGCAGGAGTTCAACACTTCAAGTATGTGGGGACTGACTGTTCACACCACCCCCTCTCCTACCCCGAGGGCAACAGAGAACAGGGACACAAGCATGCATGCAGAACAGTGCACAGAGGAGCAGGAATACGACTGTCACCCCCACACACACCACCTAGGACAGCAGTGCACAGAGGCCCAGGAACAAGACTGTGCATGCAGGAAGCAGTGCACGGAGGGGCAGGAACACAATGTCACCCCCACACACACACCACCTAGGGCAGCAGTGCACAGAGGCAGTGGCGTCACTAGGGTTGGTGTCACCCAGTGCGGTAACTCATGGTGTCACCCCCTCACGACTTACCCCATGATGGACCGAGTCCGAGTCCGCCAGTGCCAAATAACGGGACCATACAGAATCCTTAGTAACGTTTGTAAATTTAGGTCCTATATTTACAAAGGCCATAGAAGAAAAATTGAATTCAAGGTCGGAGGTAAAAGATTGTAAGAAGTTAAGAACTAAGAAGTAAGAACTACATAGAAAATATGTTACTTTTTTATTTTTATTTTAACATTAAACTTTAAATTTTACTGTTACAGGAGATAAGGTTGTAACCGTTCTGTATTGGGTTTGCACAATCAGCAACTGCCAGAATAGTATGCAACAGTACAAATTTCAATGTCACATTAAATCTCGACTAATCAGAACTTTCCTTTCCTGGCCTTTAAAGCTGCAAACTTGTTAATTACTTCATCGAAATCAACTCCTTTCGCCAAATCACTTTCAATCGATAATATTGCAAGATCAGAAAGCCTTGACTGTCCCATGGTAGATCGAAAATAGTTCTTTATAAACTTCAGCTTTGAAAAACTCCTCTCACATGAAGCCACAGACACACAGATCGTAAGAAATAATTGTAGGCTCACTGAGAGATATGGGAGAGATTCTAGGAAGTCCCATTCAGCTATGAATTTCAAAACGTCAAATACTGACCAGTCTTTGGCTTCTTCGAGATCAATCTCTGCTGCCTTCAGGTGCCTTCTCAGCCTTGGTATTTCTAATAAAAGCTCTCCCTCGAATAACTCATCATAGAAAGTGGACAATTTTGGAATGGACACCAGTAACTCTTCTTCAGTGGCAGATATCAAACTCTTGGCTTGAACAGCCTCAAACATGGCTGCTACTTCCTTGATGGCTCTTGATCTGATCTGGAGTTCAGAATGGAAACGATCAATAGACTCGAGCATCGCCCTCCTGTTTTCTTCTTGCAGAGTTAGTCCAGCATCTCTTGTCTTCTCACCTGTCATCCTCTTCTTGAACCTGGGCCTGCTCTCTACTGAAATTCCATATTGGTCTGATTTTAAAAGCGCCTGTTCAATTGCCTGCTCCACTAGATGATTGCGCTGCTCGTCGTACAGAAAAAGTCTTAGCGTCTCTAGCTTTGTCACCACCTTGTCAAGAGTTAAGCCCTTAGTCTGAAGGTACAGCTGTGTAAGATTAACTTCTTCAAGTACATCACACCAAAAGTAGAGGTAGCACAGAAACGTGAAATTACAGACAGCAGGCAAAAGACCTCGGGCTGTACCTCTTGTGTCTAAATGTTCATCTGGATCAGATAGAGCTTCAATTGCCGCCACACATTCATCGAATTTTTCTTTCACTGCCTTTATTGCAGCATGATGAGCACTCCAGCGTGTTGTTGATAGTCTTTTCACTGAGACTCCAGTGTGGTCCATTAAAACATCCCATCGTTGAGTGGAAGCAGCAAAGAAGGAAAACATTGTCTCAAGAGTTCCAAAAAAAGTCACACACGAAGCATTTTCAGCGAAAGAGTGTTGGCCGCACAAGTTAAGCGAATGGTCCACACATCCATTAAAAATAGCTTTCCTGTTCTTTCTTTTCAAAATGGCTTGTACACCCCCATGGATTCCAGCCATAGTGGAAGCATTATCGTAACCTTGAGCGCGGCACATCATAATGTCGAGTCCATCACTTTCCAGATTTTTAAGAATATCAGAACTGAGGTCAACAGCTTTTTTCCCCTTTAAAGGGAAAAATCCCAGAAACACTTCTCTTACTTCAACTTTCCTATTTTGGATTTTCACTTATCTGATCACTTCAGACATTTGGTCAGTGTGTGATGTGTCAGGTGTGCTATCGAACATGATCCCAAAATACCTGGCAGATTTTATATCCATGACAAGCTTCTCCTTCACATGATTTGCTAGGACATGTATAAACTCATTCTGAGTTTTTGGTGCAAGATAAGATACTGATGCTTTGAGTTTACATGTGCTTCGCTCTAATCTCATTGGGTGCTCTCAGCACTGGGTCATATTTAGAAAGCATCTCAACCATTTCAAGAAAGTTTCCTTTATTCAATGAAGATTCATCTTCATTGTGGCCCCGGGATGCCAGATTCTGCTTGGCAAGAAACAATGTGATATTGAGCAACCTGTGCAAGATGTCTCTCCACTTTTTCTTCTCTATGTCCATCAAAGCAATACTTTCGGCGTCAATTGTTTTGTGCAGTCTAACTCCTGCTGCCAATGTTTTCCATTTTTCAAGGCAATGTAAGTGCTCTTCGGATGTCTCATGATTGTGCACTTTCGGGCTCAGTTTCCACCACATCTGAAACCCAGTCACAAATTTGGATGTCGTGTCTGTAGCATGATTAGCGGCAAAGAGTCGGCAGCAAAAACAATATAATTTCTCACTGACGAGTGAGTAAACCATCCATGATCGCAACACTTTCTCGCCATTTGGCATCACCTAGTAAAACCACTCTTTTCATAGCTGGCGAACATCTCCTTTTGCTTTTGGATCTTGCCTTGTCGCAATTCTGAAAGGGCCATCTTTGTTCTGGAAAGAAGCACTTCCTCTTTTGATGATTACAACCCGCAAATGATCTGGAACTGGTATATTCCAAAAAGAAGCATCATCTAAAATATTCCAATTTTCCCCCTTAACCTCATTCATCATCTCATTTACAGTATCATGGTTAGAGTCACTTTCAGTACTCTCTTCTGCTTCAAATTCATCCATTTGAATTTCCATTTCCTTTCCTTGTTTTTCTGCTTTATTTTCTTCTATTTCAACTCCTTCCTCTTCTGCAGAATGCATACTAGCATCAGGATCAGCGTTACCAATTGGTGGCCGAGGAACTGTGTCTTTTGATGAACCCTTACCCTGGCCATCATCTGGTCTCTTGACATATTGAAGCATGGATCCACGTAGTGTTGAGAGTGATTCATTTTTTTCCTTTTTTGCTTTTCTTTGCTGGCATCCACTTGGCCTCTTTGATGTATGTATTCCATGTGGCATGATTGATATAATATATCCTTGAACTATTATTATCAAAAAAACAGCGACTTTAAAAACACCAACAACAGCAACGACAAAAACAAAGCGTGTTTTTAAGCTCGTGTAGTGGGCGTGGGCTGATGAAACGGCGGGTCCAGTCAAATGTAGGATGTCAGCGTCACCTCTAGTACGAGTGGTTCGTGCAAATGATTTGGGAGGTTTTCATCTTGGTCGTTTTGTGAGTCGCCCTGTGCCGCTGTTCATTTTTTTTGTTTTCATACTTGTCGCCTTTTTTATCGATGGTAATAAGCCTGTAAGACGGAAGCCGGGATATGGATTGACTATCACCCGCTGAGCAAACATGCTCATTATTGCATTTTCTTTCAAAGCATCATTAACAAACATGTTAAATTATACAGTACAACGGTTTAATAATAAAGACAGGCACTGCAAATGAAAATATAGAATTCAGTAGAATGATTATTTCTGCTTTATTAACCACAGTTGTGAATCATGGCATTATTGCAAGCCTCTTGTAATGTGGCCCTGCTGCATACCCTGTAGATTTTAGCAAAAATAAAATTCTGTCTTTAGGTGAAGCAAATCAAAAGTTAATAAAAACGTGTGAGAAGTGCTCCAGTGCTCCAGTGCATTGGAAGGCCCTCCGTAGATGTGCACTTTGTGATCTGCATGGTAAATGTTCTTTGCAGCAGGTATATTAACCCTCTGAGCTACCTTTCCATGAGTCAAATCCTCCATTAGACAAAATTCCGATCTCTCTCTAGGAAGAACATTAATCACCAGAGTCATCATGACATTTTTATTGTTACCGAAAATTGCTGGAGGCCAGGAAGGAGGCAGCCAGCACTTTTAAAACCATAATATACTTGCAAAAATGATGCCTCCACCTAAAGTCAGCACCTGGTGCGGTCACACCGGTTGCACCGCCCTAGAGCTGGCCCTTCTCAAGGGTCCTGTGATCTCAGTGACAGGGTCACTGTTGTTCTAGGGTGTGCTGCTTCATAGGCCTGCCCACAAGACTGGAGGTGAACTTCAGTATGAATAGTGGTGGACAAGCCTTGAAGGTTAACCTACACTTGTCATGCTAGGGTCCACCTGCTGGTGCTACGACACCGGGGCTTCTAATGTCTTGCGAAGCCTTCTAAGGTCTAGCATGAGATAGTGCTCTCTCAGGAGAGTGGTCTGGCGGACTGGTTATTAAGGCTGAACCTGGTTCCCCAGTTCCAAATTCAGCAGCTCTGGCCATGGTGCCACATCCTCTCCCCCACTGAACACCATACTGCCCCACTGAGAAAAACTCAGACTGCCTTCAACTACAACCCAATTGTGGCCAGCTATAAACACCTGGCTGCGGCTCAATTTAAATTACGCACTAGGCAAGAGCAATATGTGGCCTACAAAAAAAAAGTGACAGCATCCTGGAAAAAGCAAACAATCATAGGGAATGCAAAATTTTGCAAACCATGTGAAATGTAAGTAGGAACAACATGGTTACCTTAACGCTTTTACACTCACTGTTCAGAAATCAGTGAGTGCTTTTGCCTGAAAAGTTAAGGACATGACTACAGGGCCCTGAATGGACCCATTTCAATGGCCATTGCTTATATCCTTACAAAACGTAAGCAGTATGGTAAAAAAGACAACATCCCTAGATGCAGAGCAGCAGTACAAATTTTGTTTTTCAATCCTCACATTGCAGTACCTCCAGGATTGGTGCACTAGTTCCAAGCCCAGGGAAAACAAAGCCAAGACAACAAAAATAGCGCTTCACTGGCAAACTCTGTAAAAGTGGCGCTAATGTGTTTGGGTGTGAATAAAATCAATCTGGCCAGTTTGCTACCACTCTGTCTTACTTTATTTAGTTATTTATTTTTCATATTTTTAAACTTTTATTCCCGATGCTGCACTTTGGAATTAAATGTCAGAAAAATATGACATTGATTTCCAGCAAAAGTGATTTTCTTTTTTGGATCCATTTTCACAGGGGAGCAAATAAAAGAAAGGAGAGGAAAGAGAGTGAGAACCCCATCTTGAAGTCACGGTTTTCAGTAAGAGTAAGAGAAGAACTGCCGCGATAGCAGGCGAGACTAGAGGCCTCAGCATGTACACAGAGCTGTGCCTGAAAGTCGTCTTCGCAGGCCTCCCGACAGCTCAAAAGATGGGCCCACAACTCGTAGAAGACGTCATCAGTGATCAGAGGCACTGAGGCAGGCCACCTCGCTCCGCACTGCCTCCGCCCTGCGCCCTGCTCAAGAAGTCACAAGTCACTCACTCACAACAACACAGCACAGGCAGCATAACCGCTTGACCACCACCCATGATCATGATGAATCAATTGGTGCCGGAGAAACTCACCTGCTGTGTTGGTGGCAGACAGGGGGGGCTACGTCGGCAGCCAGCGGGCTAGCCTAGGAATAAAATTAAATTATGGCGGCCCAGAAACCGGTGGTCAAGACAGTGCCTCTGCTCCTCGTCACTCGTGAATCTGCTGCAGGCCAGTCACGCGCACTTTTAGGGCCCAATGCGCATGCGGGAATGACATCAGCTGCCTGCACCCGGGCCTAGAGAGGCGCGCAGACGCGGCGGAGGAGGAGACAGTGCGCACTGCGCACAGGCACCTCCTCCTCCTGAAAAGTTAGGTTGCACTGCACACACCGGCCCTCTTGGTGTCACCTCATGTGATGGTGTCACCCGGTGCGGTCCGCACCCCCCGCACTCCCATAGTGACGCCGCTGCCCCTGACCCATGGTAATAATATTAATAATACGTCTCTCCAGAGCTGCATGAGTAATACATGACAGCCATAG
Organism: Calotriton arnoldi; assembly: GCA_963921515.1. Classification (NCBI taxonomy): domain Eukaryota; kingdom Metazoa; phylum Chordata; class Amphibia; order Caudata; family Salamandridae; genus Calotriton; species Calotriton arnoldi. The sequence continues at coordinate 6,665 of CAWUFW010031603.1, read as the reverse complement.
GTGAAATGCCCTTGGCCCATGGTAATAATATTAATAATACGTCTCTCCAAAGCTGCATGAGTAATACATGACAGCCATAGGTGCAATGCCCCTGGCCCATGGTAATAATATTAATAATACGTCTCTCCAAAGCTGCATGAGTAATACATGACAGCCATAGGTGCAATGCCCTTGGCTCATGGTAATAATATTAATAATACGTCTCTCCAAGGCTGCATGAGTAATACATGACAGCCATAGCTGCAATGCCCCCGGCCCATGGTAAGAATATTAATAATACGTCTCTCCAAAACTGCATAAGTAATACATGACAACCACGGGTGCAATGCCCCTGGACCATGGTAATAATATTAATAATACGTCTCTCAAAAGCTGCATGAGTAATACATGACAGCCATAGGTGCAATGCCCCGACCCATGGTGTTATTATTAGTAATACATTTCTCCAGAGCTGCATGAGTAATACATGACAGCCATAGTTGCGATGCCCCTGGCCCATGGTAATAATATTAATAATGCGTCCCTCCAAAGCTGCAAGAGTAATACATGACAGTCATAGGTGCAATGCCCCCGCCTCATGGTAATAATATTAATTATACGTGTCTCCAAAGCTGCATGAGTAATACATGACGGCCACGGGTGCAATGTCCCTGGACCATGGTAATAATATTAATTATACGTCTCTCCAAAGCTGCATGAGTAATACATGACAGCCACGGGTGCAATGCCTTTGGTCCATGGTAATAATATTAATAATATGTCTCTCCACAGCTGCATGAGTAATACATGACAGCCATAGGAGCAATGCCCCTGGCCCATGGTAATAATATTAATAATACGTCTCTCCAAAACTGCATAAGTAATACATGACAGCCATAGGTGCAATGCCCCCGGCCCATGGTAATAATATCTATAATACTTCTCTCCAAAACCGCATGAGTAATACATAACGGCCATAGGTGCAATGCCCCCGGCCCCCGGCCCATGGTAATAATATTAATAATACGTCTCTCCAAAGCTGCATGAGTAATACATGACAGCCATAGGTGCAATGCCCCTGGCTCATGGTAATAATATTAATAATACGTCTCTCCTAAGCTGCATGAGTAATACATGACAGCTACGGGTGCGATACCCCCGGCCCATTGTAATAATATTAATAATGCATCTCTCCAAAGCTGCATGAGTAATGCCTGACAGCCATAGGTGCAATGGCCCCGGCCCAGGGTGTTGCAGGGATTCCAAGGAGCAGAACTGTGAGTAGGATTATAGGACTTCGGCGTGCAGGGACTGAGTCATCCTACCACCTGAGTACCCATAGGCCCAGGACCGACTAGCTATAGTGTCTCACGTGCTCTCCTACTCACTCACAGAGAAACAAGTGATAAGACACCCCAGAACACAACACTCCCAGATCACTCAGGAGTCACGGTAACAAGACACACCCTTTCGCCCTCACTCTTATACCTGTCCACAATAAGATCTGACAGAGACACGAAAACGTTTTAAAATGTTTATTTTAACTAACGTGCCTTAACATGCAGTATACGTGCCACAACAAGCAGGAAAATGCATAATACAAAAACAGTCAGCATAGAAGCTAGTCCATAGGCCATGAAGGGAGATGTCATGCTAACTAGACAATAAGGGAAAAGACTATAGAGCCTATCCGCCCTCCCCTTGGTAGGAAAGTATTATTATATATCAGAAGATCTCTGGGCTTTGCCAGCAGACCCCATACCTCAGCCTATAGATGGTAAGTCTACATCACTTGTGCTGTCTCGCTCTTCACGCTGGAAAGGTCCCTCTCCAAGTGTGTTTCTACCTAACCCGCCTTCCCACTATATCAAAAGGACGGGTGTTGAACAGTAGCTGTAACGGTATGTTATGTCTCGGTGCTAGGGCCTGACCAGAACAGAATAACAAGGGACATTGTTTTTCGACCTTGCACAAAATGCAGAGAACAAGCACAGCAGACAGTTCTCATGTGAAGAGCATAAACAAAAAGCGTTGAAAAAACACAGCCATGTAGTAACGTGCACAAAAGCAGCATAATGGCTGCAGCTCATGCTAACTTAATGATGATAAAAATGTCCCTTATGACCCATATGTCACCCTCCCCTTGGCCAGGTCCGTAGAACCTAGGGATCCAGAACACAGAAATAAGCAGAGCCAAAGCGAATGTCAAAGGGTCAAATAGGTAGGTAAGGAAATTAAAAATTAAAAAATAAAGAAGTTATTTGAAACATCGAGCGATGAAAGCCAGATAAGGTTCATAGAACAATGATAGAGAGTCAAATGTCAGACAGGAGTTCACGTCAAAGAAGAGAACAGGGAAAAAAAATGAATAATAGGAAAGAGAGAAAAAAAAAAATCTGGGCTCAAGACCCTCATGGAGAGGCATCGAAGTTCATAAAATCGCATGCAACATGGTATGCAATCAGCTCCAAAAAGACATCTGCCCCATCATCCGCAAAAAGATCCGCCATCCAATTGAGTAAGTGGAAAGAACAGACATGCTCCTCATAAGTGTGTTCCAACAGGAGCATTTCCGGGCAACATGCGTGATATTCGATGATGCTGCGATGCAGGAGGCTCTGCGCATGTGCACAGGCAATCCAGATAGCCCGTCTGCCAAAGAGAAATGCATCTCGTAAGCGATTGTCTCCGTAACAACTCTGATCATGGGCCAACAATGGACCCACCAACAGGTCATAATCCAGATCAGCGCTAAATGTTGAGGTTAGGCAGACATCCAGGGCCCATTCAAACGGGCAACGACGACAGTAAAAAACAGGTTGCACGCAGGTAAAGTAGGCGAAGCGGAAGTTGAGGCTGTAGCTGATGCCAAAAATTGCCAATGGCAAGCACCGAAGAGTTGCTGCATTCTGTTACGGTACAGCCGCAACTGGTCTTGGAGGGGCTGAACCACAGGACGGGCAGCCATTTCTTAGTAGAAGTAGTAAAACTAGCACACCGCAAACCAGCAGTAGTATGAGTGGAAAACCGCCAAAGGCAGCTGAAAAAATAGAATGTATAAATGCCAGAATTACTCCAAAAATAGTCTGAAATGACGTAACAAGGCCGGAGCCCACAATTTAAAAAAGTGTGCGAGACCTTCAGTTTCAGAGGCATTAAATATTTGGTGAATTAATTCTCCAAAATGAAGGTGGAGATTCGTATTTAAAAGCGACTGGACAATAGCGCTCTGAGTCTACTTAATTTGTTGAAATTTGCCTTCAAAGTAGGAATGGAAGGCCACAGTGAACTATCTACAATCCCATGTGGGGGAGGAAAAAGGACATTGCTGCAACATGTAACTCGTTGCGAAACGGTCACAATATACGGGACTCCTGCCCGTAAGCCGCAGCAGTTGTGGTTATTCAGGATAAGATAACTTCCGTTAGAAAGGATATTTAACGTGGGAATTATTGCTGGGACTGGAGTTCCTTTAAAAAAACATGCTAAATTAAGGGCTGAAACGTTACAAGCCCCGTGAAACTTAACTTGTGTACAAACTAAGGAATGGCCCACGGTAGCATCGCAGTCCTCCCCTGTTAGAAAAACTTCTTTTTCCTCACTCTGACAGCGATAAGTAAAGGGTAAAGACCATAGTTCATGGAGAAAAGCACTTCCGAGGGGCTCAAATCTACCAACCGGGTAATGTTTCATGCATGCAGTGAACTGAAATAGGGAAATGGGCAATGATATAACCCAGTGTATTAACCATACAGAGGAATCAGTTTCCGCTATTGAAAATGGTAGCTGTTCTAATTTTTCAATGTGCAGCATAGTGTAAGAAGCATCCTTCATTGACATACGTTTTTGTTTATCTGTCAAATTAAATGGTAAAAACATTGGGGATGCATTTAAATAATCCCATGGCACTTTCCCACTCTTCAGTGTTTGTAATGTCCAAGCAAACTGCATTATTGAGCGCAATTGATTTTGTCCATGATACAGTACAGATACACCATTTTGCACAATATCTATAACAAATGAAAGAATATTATCTAATGTGTAAATATGAGAAGACAAAGTGTTAATGCTATTATCAACAACATCGAGAACTTTTTTCAAATTATCTTGGTCAAGTTGTCATAAGCGGAAAGCCGCTTCCATTTGGGATAATTTCCAAAATTCATTATATGCAGCATAAATAAAACGTTGGTGGTAACTGTATGGGAATCAGTGAAACGAGGGTCAGGTCTACTCAGAGTTAGCCCACACGAGGCATTTGAATAGCGTAATTGACATGCATTAGCGGCAAGCGGCCAGACCAACCAGCCCAAAGGATCTACTGTTGATGAATTAAGGGTACCATTACGGATGATAGACTTGAAATCATCAGCAGAACAATTAGAGTTTTGCTGCCAAGCAGTGCACTCAACCATCGATGGAACAAATTACTGACTGTAGCCAATCCAAAACATGTAGTTTGTTGAGCAGTCTGATTCAGGAATATTAAATGTGACGGAATTAAACATGTACGATGAAGGGATTCAGCTCCCTGTACTTGCCAGTCTTTGGTACCCCATATGGATTTTAAATCTATCGTTTGTGCCCAATAGTCATAACCTTTCAAAGCCAATTCGGCTATAAACGTTGAAGAATAAATTAATTTAGTGTGGCTCAACATAAATTTGGTGTGAGGCTGGGCATGTACTCTATAGTAATATGACTGAGGGTCAGAAAGATTGTAACCCGTGAAGTAAACAAACTTATTTTTCTGTGTTTGTGAACTACCCTTTGAAGGAGTAGGACAATGTTCCCATTGTGTATAATTAACAGGCTTTCTGACAGTACTGGTTCTGTGTAAAAAATGATGACCAGAATGTTGAAAACAGAACAGATCAGCGTAATTTGCAGAATTTAAATACAGATCTTCAGTCTCAAATGCAGTATAATATTTCAAGTCAGAAAATAGTAAATGTACAGCATTAACATCCCAATCGTCCGAATGTATTCCTGGCATGATGACATCACCTATGGAAACACGAAAAACATATGTTACTTTAATATATTCAGTCGGACCCTAGACTTCGAATGGAACCTTATCCCACACAATGCCATCACCGGCGGGAAAAGCTGAAATGTTAACAAAAACTTGATCTCTTTTCATTTTGTGAGACGAAGTGTGTGGGGTCAAAACACCATCAATGTGGTGGACAGCAGAGCGTTCTGGCAGGTAACGGCCATTGATTAAAAGAAAAAAAATGTCACAAAACCAATCCACATGAAGAGGAAAATCATGGTAAGCAGCACCAGCCAGATGTATGTCCAAGGGGGAACTAAGTAAATTGAACGAAACCAAGAAATGAAAGTAGAAATACGGCCTGGAGATTCAGCAACGTTGGAAGTTGAGGAAGCAGACGAACTGGAAGAAAAGGTATCTTGATCCATGTAATAACCACTGGCCCCAAGGTGAAACAACGGGGGCAAATCCGACGTAGAAGAGGAATGTATTTGAGTAAGAGGAATTTCAACTGCAAGCTCAACAGGTGAAGAAACATATTCATGTATTGAAGCCAAGGAAGTTGACTGGAGTTGAGGCAAAAAATCGATGGAAGTCTCCACATTACTTTCCAGTTGTAGAGTTGAAGACGGGGAATTCAGCGAATTCATGACAATGTCTTGGGAAGGCGTTGGTCGAGGCATACTATTCAGCATCGGCCACATGGTGTAACTTGACATGTTCAATGGAAATGAAGCGATTCTCTTTGCGACCAGGCAACGGTGGCAAAATCACAGTGCGAGTACCCTTCAATCCGAGGACTGGGACCGGAGCATGATAGGAAGGACCAAATTATTTTTTGTTCTCCACTTTTTCTCGGAGAACACCAACTTTAGGAAGCCACCAGTAACAGGAAGCAGCACCGCTGCTTCTGTGGACGAGCGCAAATGATCTTTTGCAAGAGTGTCACAAGTCTATTGTAGATCCTGCAACATAGTAGAATAGTTATCTACGTCAAAAGTTGCAGCAGCCGCCACAACGTCTGGACCATCAAGGTCAGGCAGACACATTTTAATGCCAAAGAGCATTTCGTATGGGGTCCACCCACCCAGAGATCTTCTTGGGAGATTGTTTAATGCACGCTGGACTCCATAGATATGAGTCAGCCAGGCCCTGCCCGTACTTAATACTCTAGCTGTTAAAGATTGCTTTAAGTCTCGGTTCATTCGTTCCACAACTGAATTGCCCTCAGGCCGGTATGGAGACGAAAATTGCACCTGTACCCCCAATGACTTCATCGCATCCCTGTACGCCTTAGAGGCAAACGCAGGACCTTGTTCAGAATGGAAGGTACCACAAGCAAAAGTCCAGACAAAGACACGTAAATCCTTAATAACAGTTCGAGCGTCAGCACATCGTTGTGGCCAGACCCATAGGAACCTTGTGCATGAATCCACTGCAACCAGAATATATTTAAACGCAGTGTCTGAAGATAAAGGACCGTGGTGATCAAGATAAACACAGCCAAATGGCTGGTTTGAAATGTAAAGTTGAGTGTGTGGTGCACGTGCAACAGTAGAAGGCTTAATCTATTGACAAATGTCACAAGAAAGAAAATATTTACGTGTTTGCTGATACAAACCACGCCACCAGAACGACACAGGAATTTGTGATTATGGGAAACATTCAGATGCGGCTCTTGGATGGGCGG
>CAWUFW010031602.1:0-15246 GCA_963921515.1 Calotriton arnoldi | reverse complement strand
CCCCCACAGTCCCCAACGGAGAGGGCCAGCCCCGGGGGATGGGGTCCCCGGGGCAAGTAGGTGGCTCGGGAGGGGGCCACGCGGCCCCCTCCCCAAAAAAAAAATTTAAAAAAAATGAAAGGCCGGCCCCGGGGGATGGGGTCCCCTGGGCCTTAAATGGCCAGAGGAGGGGGGCCACGCAGCCCCCCTCCAAATATTTAAAAATAAAAAAAAGAGGGCATGCCCCGGGGGATGGGGTCCCCGGGGTCAATATAGGCCCAGGGAAGGGGGGCCACGCGGCCCCCTTCCCGTTTTATTATCATTTTTAAAAAAAATGAAAATCCTCATGCCCCGGGGGATGGGGTCCCCGGGGCCAAAAGAGGCCAAGGGAAGGGGGGCCACGCAGCCCCCCTCCCATACAAAAAAAAGAAAAAAAAAAGACCGGCATCGTGCCGGAGGCCCCGCCCCCACCCTGCAGCAGTCTGCAAACGCGTCCCCTGGCGCGTTTGCAGATGGGGAACGATTTCCCCTTGGATACTGGGGGTCCCTGGGCGCCAACTATCCCACCAGGAACCTCCAGTATGCGCCAGGGGGCTGCGTTGCAGAGAGGTGTACAGAGGCCACGCCCCTTTACACCTCTCTGCAACGCAGCTCTGTGGCGCTTTTTGGAGGTACATGGTGGGCTAGTTGGACTCCAGGGACCCTCAGGATTCAAGGGGACTTAATCCCCCAACTTAAAATGCGCCATGGGGCGCGTTTGCACAGTGGTGAAGGGAGGGGGCGGGGCTTCAGGTGACATGTGTGCAAACAGGCCCCGTGGCGCATTTTAAGATGGGGAATTAAATCCCCTTCAATCCTGAGGGTCCCTGGGGCCAACTAGTCCAACAGGTACGCCCAGAAAGCGCCACAGAGCTGCGTTGCAGAGAGGTGTAAAAAGGGGTGTGGCCTCTGTACACGTCTCTGCAACGCAGCCCCTGGCGCATACTGGAGGTTCCTGGTGGGCTAGTTGGCCCCAGGGACCCTCATGATTCAAGGGGACTTAATCCCCCAACTTAAAACGCGCCACGGGGCGCGTTTGCACAGATGTCACCTCAGGCCCCGCCCTCCCATCACCACTGTGCAAATATTCCTCTAAAATCAGCCAAAATACGAATTCCGATTTACTCACCTGTTATCAGGAGAGACCTCAGTGCTGCATCTTTCAGCCCAGTACTGGTCCTGAAAAGTAATTCTAACCGTACTTACCAGTAACTTGAATTTCCTTCCATAGGCTAACATTGACTGGTTTCACTTGGAAATTCTTCTAAGTGTGCAGTTTTGGAACTTTATAATATTCCTCTAAAATCAGCCGAAATACGGATTCCGATTTACTCACCTGTTATCAGGAGAGACCTCAGTGCTGCATCTTTTAGCCCAGTACTGATCCTGAAAAGTAATTTTAACCGTATTTACCAGCAACTTGAATTTCCTTCCATAGTCTAACATTGACTGGTTTCACTTGGAAATTCTTCGAAGTGTGGAGTTTTGGAACTTTATAATATTCCTCTAAAATCAGCCGAACTACGAATTCCAATTTACTCACCTGTTATCAGGAGAGAACCTAGTGCTGCATCTTTTAGCCCAGTACTGATCCTGAAAAGTAATTTTAACCGCACTTACCAGGAACTTGAATTTCCTTCCATAGGCTAACATTGACTGGTTTCACTTGGAAATTCTTCTAAGTGTGGAGTTTTGGAACTTTATAATATTCCTCTAAAATCAGCCGAACTACGAATTCCGATTTACTCACCTGTCATCAGGAGAGAACCCAGTGCTGCATCTTTTAGCCCAGCACTGACCTTGAAAAGTAATTCTAACCGTACTTACCAGTAACTTGTATTTCCTTCCATAGGAATCCATTGTCTGGTTTTCAGCAGAAAAGTTTCAAAGTGTCAATTTTCACAAACTACAAATATTCCTTAAAAATCGCCTGTATGACTTAAACGCATTCTTTCAACTGTTTACAGGAGATGCACCAGTGCTGGATCCAGGATCCACCACTGAGTAAGAAAAAGTAACGATAACACTACTTACCTGCTAAGTGAATTTCCAGCCATAGGATAACATTGGTGATTCTATGTGAAAAAGTGTCAACTTTTAAAATACAATAATATTCCTTAAAAATCAGTACTGTAACCAAAACGCTTTTACTCAACTGTTTACAGGAGATGTCCCAGGACTGAATCTAGGATCTAGTCCTGTGGTTAGAAAAGTAATCCATAAAGTAACTAATTGCATTTAACTTGAAATTCACATTGAGCTCAATGTTGCATTGTGTTTGAAATTGTGTTGCCTATTGCAACAACTGTAACTACTGTACTTAAAAGTCTATTGCCTATTTGCAAAGAATTTAAACTAAAGTAATTCATTCTGAGAAAGTATATTTTGTAATGTAATGTATAATGTAATTACAATGTAATTTAAAAAATAAATAGTTTAAAAAAATGTAGAAAATCAGTATCAAAAAAATAAATATAACAATTAATACATTTAAAAATTGTCATTTACAAAACCTTGGAAATTCACTGAAAAAAACCATAGGTTTCAGACATGTTATAGTTAGGAATTAGCATTTAAAAAACCTTTGAAATTCACTGAAAAAACCATAGGTTTCAGGCACGTTATAGTTAGGAATTAGCATTTAAAAACCTTTGAAATTCACTGAAAAAACCATAGGTTTCAGACACGTTATAGTTAGAAATTTGCATTTAAAAAACCTTTGAAATTCACTGAAAAAACCATAGGTTTTAGGGACAGTTATAGTTAATTGGACATTTCACTCGTACAAAACCATAGAAATTCCCCCGTTATAGTTAGTTCAGCTAACTATAACTCGCGCCCCCGCAATGCACTGCTGATGACGTCACATATTACATCACTCATGACATGGTCAGTGACATCACTGATGACATCACTGATTACATCTCAAATGACATCACTGATGACATCACTGTTGACATCATCCATGTGATTATTTCATGCATCTTCTCACACCCTAATATAACTTTTGATACACCCACTCTAAATTACAGACTGCCATTCGCAAAACCATACACACTCCAATACCAATAACTACATACCCACTCACTGATTCTTAGGTCTACACACACACACACACATCTACTCACTCACCCGTCCAGTCACTCATACTTACAGTCACTCAGTACAGGACTATCATATGCACTCATACACCTATATAAACACTCACACACCGCCACTCATCCATAGAGGTACTCACACACCTAGTCAGTCATGCAAAAAATTAATCACACACCCATTTACTCACCTATACAGTTATACACTCACCAGCTCACTTACTCATACAAATACTAGCACATTCTTACGCTCTTATACAATAACTGATACAAGCACACACACATCCATACAGCCACTCTCACAATCACACACTCTCACTTATAGCCATTTCAAAAACTCTAACACACATATATACTGCCTTTTAAATATGTAGTTACTCGCACATGTACCACTGAGATATACATTCACTCACTAACACACCCATACACACACTCACCCACCCAAGCAGTCCATCACAGATGCACTCTTGAAATCATGCACCCAGTGAATCACCCACTCACACATCTATGTACAGAGTCACACACACCCCACCCACACAAACACTCAGGCAGCCATACAGATACTCAGAGAACCAATCAATAACCCATATAGACACTCATGTAGCTATTCGCAAATCCATGCATCCACTTACACACCAACAAACAGACGGATACAGACATTCACACAGTTTAGTCACTAACCCATGCATTCAGTAAGATACGTTTAATCACTCACTTGTAGTCAGTCACTCACGTACTAAATCATCCATTCAGACACTTATACACCCACTCATTCTTCAATACGCCTTTCCCTATATATATTAAACATATTTAAACTTTACAGAAACACACAGTCACTGGATGATGTCATCAGTGATGTCATCAGTGATGTCATTTGAGATGTCATCAGTGATGTCATCAGTGATGTCACTGACCATGTCATGAGTGATGTAATATGTGACGTCATCAGCAGTGCATTGCGGGGCGCGAGTTATAGTTAGCTGAACTAACTATAACGGGGGAATTTCTATGGTTTTGTATGAGTGAAATGTCCAACTAACTATAACTGTCCTTAAAACCTATGGTTTTTTCAGTGAATATATATATATATATAATTGCTGCAAAGAGGTTCCTTCTGAGATCGAGCCCACAGCCAGGTGGTGCGTGATGCCGGTGGAACCACCGCCGGACGTCGTAATCCAAACAATTCCCAAATGAACACGCAAACTCGAAAGTCTTTTGCAAGAGCAGAGCGTTTTAATCCTCAAACCTTACGCGTTTCGACAAACAAATGTCTTGATCACACGCTGTGTTGTAGGAATTACGTGCATAAATCAACATTGGAAAGAGTCAAAGGACTACAATCAGGAAAACTGCATGCCTCATAACAGGCTTACGGTTATAATAGCATTGACATTTATGTGGCTTGAACACAGAAACGAGCGTCATCTCTGCCCTAGCATTCAACCTACAGCTAGGAATTACCAGGCGAGGGTGTGATACTTGGAAATTTAGCCACTTGGTGAACGCAATGTATTTTATTTTATTATATTTTACATTTTTTATCACCTCTCACCAGATTGCTTTTACTCGCCTACATTGTATGACACTTTACAGATCACGGCACAGTAATTTACAATTACCTTATGATATTGTCTGGAATGCTTTGAAAAAATGTTGAAAAAATGTGCAGATTCATTTATTAATTGCTGATTGAGACAAAATAGTAACTAGTGCGATTTTATGCCAGAAGGGCTTATTAATGCATTGTGTTACATGTATTAGGAAGAGTGTTTACTGTCTACACTACCTAGTTCAAAATGGCCGACAGGTTTACCCTGGATACTAACCTATTCCTGATTGTAGTCCTTTGACTCTTTCCAATGTTGATTTATGCACGTAATTCCTACAACACAGCGTGTGATCAAGACATTTGTTTGTCGAAACGCGTAACGTTTGAGGATTAAAACTCTCTGCTCTTGCAAAGGACTTTCGAGTGTGCGTGTTCATTTGGGAATTGTTTGGATTACGACGTCCGGCGGTGGTTCCACCGGCATCACGCACCACCTGGCTGTGGGCTCGATCTCAGAAGGAACCTCTTTGCAGCAATTTTATTGAAAGGAGGGATCGTGAGCCGGCCGCTTTCTTCACGCTGGAGGAGGTCAAAAAGAAAAACGGAATCGGTGAGACAGGCAGTCAGCACAGAGGTAAGCCCGGCTCCTGGGTGGTTCCTTAGAGGGGGGGTGTGCGTGTACTTGTGCACGGGCGGATTCCCTCGCGGGGGCTATACCGGGGGTTGGGTACTTGCGTCTCTGAGGGACTGGCCTCAATCTGGGGAAGTGGAAAAACGGTACTGACTTTCACTTGTAAAGGTAAACAGCACAGTGCACAAACAACTGCTGAGAATTATGAGACTTGCAGCGTAGCATCTCGATATCAGTGCAGTCATTTCACTTGCCTTACCAAAATACCCCCATTGTTCTCACGGTCAACAAGTACTCGACTTAAGTGGCACCAGGAACTGGCTATTTGAGCCGGGAAAGTCCGATTGCACACGAGCAGAATTTGGAACAAAGGAACATAACGGTCTATCTGTCCCAACCGAAACGTGCACCTACCAGCCATATTGCACATTGAAGAACCGTAACTTAGATATAAGTACATTACCTGATAACAATATACAAAGAGGAAACTTCCTACGATCATGGAAGAAGAAAGTGAAAGACGACTAGCAGCGCAGACTCTTTTTGCACGCGCACCAGGGAAAGGACGAGCCGCCAGGGTGCCTCGCAACCAAGACACCTCTCTGAATGCCAAATTAAAAAAATATGAAAAATTGAAAAAACAAGAAACAACCAAGTGGTGGGAGGCAATCTCCCTCCAAGACTACGTGGATAAGAAAATGGTACCACGTGGACTTAGAATATACATTACTCCGTCACATGAATCTCCCAACCCACCGATGTTAGAAGAATGGATGGAAAATCCTTCAACAAGTTCAAGAAACATGCTATGCATACTTATTAAGTATTACAGCAAACAAATGATGGACGGAATGCTGACAATGCAAACATTCTTCCCCCAGTCAAAAGATCTGGGTTAAATCCATCGTTCTTTTGCCCACTACGCCACCCCAGTTTGGACCCAGCCATATGCAAATCAGTCTTGACCCTGTGCCCCATGGGAACAGTCCAGACCGAACTGCCAGGCCAGGTCCTCCCTGGACCGGACACAAGCATCCTGGGACCGGTTTCAGGGTATGTCACCCTTCTTCAGCCAGGCTAGCTTGAATCCAGTGGCACAGTGAGCAAGGGACCCACGTCTGGGCATACCCATCCCACTTAGGGCGAAAAGTGTTACAGCAAACAAATGATAGACGGAATGCTGACAATGCAAACATTCTCCCCCAGTCAAAAGATCTGGGTTAAATCCATCGTTCTTTTGCCCACTACGCCACCCCAGTTTGGACCCAGCCATATGCAAATCAGTCTTGACCCTGTGCCCCATGGGAACAGTCCAGACCGAACTGCCAGGCCAGGTCCTCCCTGGACCGGACACAAGCATCCTGGGACCGGTTTCAGGGTATGTCACCCTTCTTCTGCCAGGCTAGCTTGAATCCAGTGGCACAGTGAGCAAGGGACCCACGTCTGGGCATACCCATCCCACTTAGGGCAAAAAGTGTTACAGCAAACAAATGATGGACGGAATGCTGACAATGCAAACATTCTTCCCCAGTCAAAAGATCTGGGTTAAATCCATCGTTCTTTTGCCCACTACGCCACCCCAGTTTGGACCCAGCCATATGCAAATCAGTCTTGACCCTGTGCCCCATGGGAACAGTCCAGACCGAACTGCCAGGCCAGGTCCTCCCTGGACCGGACACAAGCATCCTGGGACCGGTTTCAGAGTATGTCACCCTTCTTCAGCCAGGCTAGCTTGAATCCAGTGGCACAGTGAGCAAGGGACCCACGTCTGGGCATACCCATCCCACTTAGGGCAAAAAGTGTTACAGCAAACAAATGATGGACGGAATGCTGACAATGCAAACATTCTTCCCCAGTCAAAAGATCTGGGTTAAATCCATCGTTCTTTTGCCCACTACGCCACCCCAGTTTGGACCCAGCCATATGCAAATCAGTCTTGACCCTGTGCCCCATGGGAACAGTCCAGACCGAACTGCCAGGCCAGGTCCTCCCTGGACCGGACACAAGCATCCTGGGACCGGTTTCAGAGTATGTCACCCTTCTTCAGCCAGGCTAGCTTGAATCCAGTGGCACAGTGAGCAAGGGACCCACGTCTGGGCATACCCATCCCACTTAGGGCGAAAAGTGTTACAGCAAACAAATGATGGACGGAATGCTGACAATGCAAACATTCTCCCCCAGTCAAAAGATCTGGGTAAAATCCATCGTTCTTTTGCCCACTACGCCACCCCAGTTTGGACCCAGCCATATGCAAATCAGTCTTGACCCTGTGCCCCATGGGAACAGTCCAGACCGAACTGCCAGGCCAGGTCCTCCCTGGACCGGACACAAGCATCCTGGGACCGGTTTCAGGGTATGTCACCCTTCTTCAGCCAGGCTAGCTTGAATCCAGTGGCACAGTGAGTAAGGGACCCACGTCTGGGCATACCCATCCCACTTAGGGCGAAAAGTGTTACAGCAAACAAATGATGGATGGAATGCTGACAATGCAAACATTCTCCCCCAGTCAAAAGATCTGGGTTAAATCCATCGTTCTTTTGCCCACTACGCCACCCCAGTTTGGACCCAGCCATATGCAAATCAGTCTTGACCCTGTGCCCCATGGGAACAGTCCAGACCGAACTGCCAGGCCAGGTCCTCCCTGGACCGGACACAAGCATCCTGGGACCGGTTTCAGGGTATGTCACCCTTCTTCAGCCAGGCTAGCTTGAATCCAGTGGCACAGTGAGCAAGGGACCCAAATCAGTCTTGACCCTGTGCCCCATGGGAACAGTCCAGACCGAACTGCCAGGCCAGGTCCTCCCTGGACCGGACACAAGCATCCTGGGACCGATGGATTTAGGCCCAGATCTCTGTACTGGGGTGAATGTATGACATTGTTCTGCATTCTGTCCATCAACTGTTGTTTTTGCATTTGTCACCCCGAGTGGGACGGGTATGCCCAGACGTGGGTCCCGTGCTCTCCATGCCACTGGAATCAAGCTATCCTGGCTGAAGAGGGTGACACCTCGAAACCGGTCCTAGGATGCTTGTTTCCAGTCCAGGGAGGACCTGACTTGGCAGTTCGGGCTGGACTGTTCCCATGAGGCACAGGGTCAAGACTGATTTGCATATGGCTGGGTTCAAACTGGAATGGCATGGTGAGCAAAAAAACGATGGATTTAGGCCCAGATCTCTGTACTGGGGTGAATGTATGACATTGTTCTGCATTCTGTCCATCAACTGTTGTTTTTGCATTTGTCACCCCGAGTGGGACGGGTATGCCCAGACGTGGGTCCCGTGCTTTCC
Organism: Calotriton arnoldi; assembly: GCA_963921515.1. Taxonomy (NCBI): domain Eukaryota; kingdom Metazoa; phylum Chordata; class Amphibia; order Caudata; family Salamandridae; genus Calotriton; species Calotriton arnoldi. The sequence goes on along the minus strand of CAWUFW010031602.1, from coordinate 6,662 downwards.
ATGCCACTGGAATCAAGCTATCCTGGCTGAAGAGGGGTGAAACCCCGAAACCGGTCCTAGGATGCTTGTTTCCAGTCCAGGGAGGACCTGACTTGGCAGTTCGGGCTGGACTGTTCCCATGAGGCACAGGGTCAAGACTGATTTGCATATGGCTGGGTTCAAACTGGAATGGCATGGTGAGCAAAAAACGATGGATTTAGGCCCAGATCTCTGTACTGGGGTGAATGTATGACATTGTTCTGCATTCTGTCCATCAACTGTTGTTTTTGCATTTGTCACCCCGAGTGGGACGGGTATGCCCAGACGTGGGTCCCGTGCTCTCCATGCCACTGGAATCAAGCTATCCTGGCTGAAGAGGGGTGAAACCCCGAAACCGGTCCTAGGATGCTTGTTTCCAGTCCAGGGAGGACCTGACTTGGCAGTTCGGGCTGGACTGTTCCCATGAGGCAATGGGTCGAGACTGATTTGCATATGGCTGGGTTCAAACTGGAATGGCATGGTGAGCAAAAAAACGATGGATTTAGGCCCAGATCTCTGTACTGGGGTGAATGTATGACATTGTTCTGCATTCTGTCCATCAACTGTTTTTTTTACTTATTAAGTATGCCTGGGAAGATAGGGAGAGAATCATCAAAGAAATTACTGAAATTGAGAATGAACTGAAATTTAGCAATGATCAAGAAAGTATTAACAAATTTAAAGAAGATTTGAAAGGAAGACTTACTAAACATGAAGAAGACATTAAAATCAGAAAGCAGAGAAAGCTGCATCGGGATTGTATTGATTATGAGGAGGGACGAATTTTAACCTACAGTCATAAGTATGATCACTTATACAATCAACGAACAACAGATAATCATCAAGATTTACCAATAATCGCTGAAACAAATCCCCTACAAGTAACGATTACAAGTGATTCAGATACTGATATCTCAACTAATACAGCAAGCTCCTCCTCTGAACTCGAAGTACTGTCTAGACCGGCAACTTTTTTAGACGAGTTCCGGGTACTAAGGAAAGGACGACAAACGGGGAGGATCACTCCAACACCGACACCTCCAACAAGAGGACGAGGCCGAGGACGGGGAAGAGGAAGAGGCAGGGGTGCAGTAAACAAAGGCGACTCAAACGAAAACACAGGTCAAAGAAACAAAGAGCTTGTGGGAACCAAGCGTAGCAGCTCGAAGAAGGGACAAAAATGATGGGAATAGAAATGGTAAATAAAACTATTGTAAACCTTACATCACGATCTCTCTCCCAGTTCGAGAAAACAACACTCTGCTTAGGATTAACTTTCTGTCCCACTGAACTCTTTAACTATGCAGAAACACATGTTGACATTTTTAAATTTATCAGAAAACTGAAGTTACAAAAATGGCACACTCTGAAGAGTAATAGACCACCTGATGGTAATGAGCCAGCACTACAGGTATCAACCTCATCACAACCCGGGCTTAGTATTGAAGATGCTAATACACTTCAAGTCATGTATGATCTGCAACAGTCCGACACTGATATGGGTGAAGAAGTTCCTATTTCTGACTGGCCAATCACAACTGACAGAGCTGCTTGTTCAGCTTTTAAACCACGTTCGGTCTTTTATCCAAATCTTCCGCACGATTGTATTGACACTTTTCATGAAGTGGTGGCCAAGGAACTTTTGAAAAACAAACACAAATTTAACACCAGCAAGGCAGCAGGTCGTAACCTGTCGAAAGAACAAAGAAATTTTATTACGTCCCTTTCTAAAGAAAAAAATATTGTCATCCGTCCATCAGACAAAGGAGGCAATATTGTGTTATGGGACAAACAAATGTATATCAATGAGGCTCGCAGACAACTTGATGATGCTAGATTTTATTGTCCTTGCAATACCACCATATATAATGAGAGTATTACCTCCACATGGAGGAAATTGAATGAATGGCAAGAGTCAGGAATTATATCCTGGCAAGAGTTCTGTTTCTTGAAAAAGATTATCCAAAACTTCCCATCTTATATCTTCTTCCGAAGATACACAAACACCCTACGGTCCCCCGGGTAGACCCATTGTGTCATCTGTAGGGAATGTATGTGAAAACATTTCAAAATATGTTGACCATTTCTTACGTGAATATGTTACATCTTTACCATCCCATGTTAGAGATACTAAAGACTTCCTCAATAAAATAGAGGGGGTCACATGGAGGAAGGAGTATACTCTTATCACCCTGGACGTGAACTCACTTTATACCATCATTGATCACGTCCAGGGGATTGAAGCATGCTGGCATTTCCTGAGGGCCAGAAATATTAAGTATCTAGAACATACACACATGTTGGAAGAAATGATGATGATTTGTTTGACGAACAACATTTTCATGTTTAATGGTGAGCTCTACAGGCAGGTGCGGGGCACTGCCATGGGTACGTGCTTCGCACCTAGCTTCGCAAACCTCTTCCTAGGTAAGTGGGAAGGGAAATTCGCAAGGATGCACTATTTCAAGCAGACTTCGAAAAGGTAGTGGTTTGGCTGAGGTATATTGATGATTTATTCATTGTATGGAAAGGCAGTGAAATAGAAGCCAACAAGTTCATTGAGAAATTAAACATCAATCAATATAATATAGTCCTCAGCCAAAACATTAGTAAAAGCAGCATCGAGTTTTTGGACGTAAGAATTGAAATTGAAGAAGGGAAACTTGTCACCAATTTATTTCGGAAGGAAACAGCGGGCAACAGCCTTCTTCATGTCCTCAGTGGCCACCCAGATGCTCTAAAATGGAGCATACCTTACGGGGAACTCCTGAGGGCAAGGAGAAATTGCAATAATGAGGCAACTTTTCAAGTAGAACAGGAAACCATGCTCAACCGATTGCGAGCACGAGGATACCCAGAGTGGGTTCTTAAAAAGGCCAGCCGTAAGGTAAAAGAAATAGACAGACCAAAGGCTTTAGAAACTGTTAAGAAAGAGAAACTGACTGAAAATAACATCAGGGTCATTACCACATTCAACCAACATTCTTCCAAAGTAGGTAAAATCTTGGTGGATAATTGGAACATCCTTAAGATGATGCCATTATAGGACCCAAGCTCAGTAACAGACCTATGATTACCTACAGGAAGGGTAGGAGTCTTAGAGATATTCTCGTGAAAGGTGACATCACGGAACCCAACAAAACATATTTGCATGGTCTAAAGGGGTGTGGACACTGTAGAGCATGCAAATCAAGTCATTTAGTAAAAGAATTCCAGATACCCAACACATCCATGAAGAGAAACATAACACAGTTCCTTACATGCAGCAGCAGTTATGCTATCTATATTTTGGAGTGTCCTTGCGGACTCAAGTATGTGGGCAGTACTACCTGTATGGTCAAAAAGAGGGTCCTCGAACACCTTAGGGCTATCACCAATAAAGATCTGCACTACCCTATTGCAAGGCACTTTCAGGAACAACATCAATCAAACAGCTCTCTTCTGCGCTTCTTTGCCATAGAACAAATCAACATGGGACACAGAGGCGGTAACAGGGAATTGACATTCAGGAAAAAGGAATCCAAATGGATACTTGAGTTAGAAACTCGTTTCCCTGGGGGCCACAACTTAGATGAGGAGCTAGCAACACACCTTTATGAGGACTAATTGGCTCGCATATTGACCTGTCTTTCTATTCTTTCTCTTACATGATATAGTATACCCTAGGTATCTGTTACGGTTTTCTTCTCCTCATTGTAATCCAGATTTTAAATGTAATGTTTGCTATCTGTGCTATTTTATGAGGTTCATATGTATAATATTTATTTATCTTATCTTTCTTTCACAGGAGGAAAGGAAGGGACCCACCACACGAGAGTCGGTCATTTCACGGGTTCCCTACCCATTTCTTCCCCCGGGCCCGGGTCTGCACTAATGTCAAGATAAGAGCCACTATTTCACAATTTTGTTGTTCACTATACTATATTGGATTGGTATTAGCACTGCTTTTTTAAACTAACATTGGATTCCTTAGGACTCACGTATCTTTAGCCACTTGGCGAATGCATATTTATTAGGTTTTTAGATACTTACACACGACTTTGCTTTGAAAACTGCATGCCTCATAACAGGCTTACGGTTATAATAGCATTGACATTTATGTGGCCTGAACACAGAAACAAGCGTCATCTCTGCCCTAGCATTCAACCTACAGCTAGGAATTACCAGGTGAGGGTGTGATACTTGGAAATTTAGCCACTTGGCGTAGCCACTTGGCGAACGCAATGTATTTTATTTTATTTTATTATATTTTACATTTTTCATCACCTCTCACCAGAATGCTTTTACTCGCCTACATTGTATGACACTTTACAGATCAAGGTTCGGTAATTTACAATTACCTTACGATATTGTCTGGAATGCTTTGAAAAAATGTTGAAAAAATGTGCAGATTCATTTATTAATCGCTGATTGAGGCAAAATAGTAACTAGTGCGTTTTTATGCCAGAAGGGCTCATTAATGCATTGTGTTACGTGTATTAGGAAGAGTGTTTACTGTCTACACTACCTAGTTCAAAATGGCCGACAGGTTTACCCTGGATACTAACCTATTCCTGATTGTAGTCCTTTGACTCTTTCCAATGTTGATTTATGCACGTAATTCCTACAACACAGCGTGTGATCAAGACATTTGTTTGTCGAAACGCGTAACGTTTGAGGATTAAAACTCTCTGCTCTTGCAAAGGACTTTCGAGTGTGCGTGTTCATTTGGGAATTGTTTGGATATATATATATAAATATCTATTGTCTTTACGCTTATGTTTTTCTATTGCAATGTTTCATGTCCTTCCTATCATTATTTTATATATTCCATGTATGATAATGATTTATCTCTATTTTCGTTTTCCCATAGGTGTCATTGTTTCTCCTATGTCTTATGATTATATATACATATCCAAACATATGGTCTGGATTATCTCCTCCAGGGTTCTTCTGGATTCTGGTCATGTCATCTTTCCTTCGTGGTCGCACCACCTACCCCGTATGTTATTTGGATCTTCTTGTCTCTCTTATTGTAGTTATTTTTTTCTTTTACTTTATTGCTCAACATCCTTCTTTCCATTAACATACTATATTCCTCATTTCTTTTTCTTTCATTTCCTCAGTTCTTTTTATGATCTTCGGTTGTCTTTCATATTTCACAATGTCTTCTCTCTCTTCTTTTTCCACGCTAATAGTTTAATGTGTACAGTTTGTCAATATATAGGTACAGATTTCTATTGCAACTGTTTATGTGTAGAGTGTATTACTCTCTTTAATTTTTTATTCATGACTTTACGTGAAATTACTAGGAATGTTAAAGGGTTGGGTTCACCCATAAAACGACAAAGGGGACTGACTCATTTAACCAAATTAAATGCTGACATTGTTTTATTACACGAAACTCATATTGTGGACTTGGAAGTCAAGAAATTGGTTCAAAATTGAGTATGCTTTTGCTTCTCCAGAATCTGATAAACGAAATGGCGTTGTAATTCTTTGTAAAACACTTTAGATATTTCGCTAATATCGCAGGAATTAGATCTGGAGGGTCAATGGCTTATATTGAAATTAACAGTAAATATAATACTGCTCACTGTTTTTAATGTATATGCTCCAACTCATTTTGATAAATCATTGTGGCCCATTATTACACACACATTGCTGCCTATAACAGATGATTATTTAATCTTTAGTGATGATTGCAATCTTGTAATGGATCCTTTTGTAGATCACTCTTCTAAAACTACATTTGTTACCTCCTCCCTCCACAAAAGATTTACCTCAGCCATCAAACAGAGATTTCTTTTAGATTCCTGGAGACTTTGGAATCCCTGTTTAAAAGAATATACATTATTTTCTCCTGTACATTTCTCTCAGTTCAGGATTGATCACCCATTGGTCTCTAAAACTTTATCTTAACATAGCTTACATGCTGATATTGGTACCATTTTAATTTCAGACCATTTCCTGGTAACATTAGACTTAGATCATCTTTCTCTTCCTTCAAAAATGAGCTGTTGGCACCTAAAACTTCCCTCTTATTAGACACTACCTTTACACAGCATTTTGAATCTTTTATAACTAAATTCTTTGTATTGAATGATTCTCTGGATATATCATTTCTGGTCTTCGTAGACACCTTTAAAGTAGCCTTTAGGGATTTTATTGTGACCTATGTCTCTAGCAAAAGGAAAGTATGTTTAAAAAAATATTAGATATAAGGAAACATATTATAACACTAGAACATTCCTACTTTAAGCCCAAATCTAAGTCATCCTTAAATGAACTAGTAAAAGCCAAATTTGAGTTTAAGAAACTTTCTACGGAAGATGCTACCTCTTATCTTCTTAAATCCAGTGGCAATTATTATGGAGGCCAAAATAAAGTAGGAAAACTTTTGGCAAACAACCTTAAGTTAAAAAAAGATTGTGTCAAAATAGACTCTATTTTACATGATGAAACATTTCCCACATTTAAAGACAATGATATCTTGGCCTAATTTACCAAATATTACAAGACTGTTTATGCACCAGAAAATAATCCTCTTCGAACTGATATCAATTTGTACCTCTCTTCTCTTCGTAAGGAATTTGATTTAACCACCGATTTTTCCTCCCTTGAAGCTGAGATTTCAGTTCACAACATTCATAGGGGCATATTCT
>CAWUFW010031601.1:0-15252 GCA_963921515.1 Calotriton arnoldi | reverse complement strand
GGGGGGCTGGATGCCCACCACTACTACCCACCCTTAGCCAGGGGGCAGGATGCCTACCACTACTACCACCCTCACCCAGGGGGGGCAGGATGCCCACCACTACTACCACCCTTAGCCAGGGGGGCTGGATGCCTACCACCACCCTTAGCCAGGGGGGCTGGATGCCCACCACTACTACCACCCTTAGCCAGGGGGGCAGGATGCCTACCACTACTACCACCCTCACCCAGGGGGGCAGGATGCCCACCACTACTACCACCCTTAGCCAGGGGGCTGGATGCCTACCACCACCCTTAGCCAGGGGGGCTGGATGCCCACCACTACTACCACCCTTAGCCAGGGGGGCAGGATGCCTACCACTACTACCACCCTCACCCAGGGGGGCAGGATGCCCACCACTACTACCACCCTTAGCCAGGGGGGCTGGATGCCCTACCACCACCCTTAGCCAGGGGGGCTGGATGCCTACCACTACTACCACCCCCACCCAGGGGGGCAGGATGCCTACCACTACTACCACCCTTAGCCAGGGGGGCTGGATGCCTACCACCACCCTTAGCCAGGGGGCTGGATGCCCACCTACTACCACCCTTAGCCAGGGGGCTGGATGCCTACCACTACTACCACCCTCAACCAGGGGGGCAGGATGCCCCACCACTGCTACCACCCTTAGCCAGGGGGGCTGGATGCCTACCACTACTACCACCCTCAACCAGGGGGCAGGATGCCTACCACTACTACCACCCTCAACCAGGGGGGCAGGATGCCTACCACTACTACCACCCTCACCCAGGGGGGCAGGATGCCCACCACTACTACCACCCTTAGCCAGGGGGGCTGGATGCCCTACCACCACCCTTAGCCAGGGGGGCTGGATGCCCACCACTACTACCACCCTTAGCCAGGGGGTGCCAGATGCCCACCACTGCCACCCTTAGCCAGGGGGCAGGATGCCCCACCACTACTACCACCCTTAGCCAGGGTGGGCTGGATGCCTACCACCACCCTTAGCCAGGGGGGCTGGATGCCTACCACCACCCTTAGCCAGGGGGGCAGGATGCCCACCACTACTACCACCCTTAGCCAGGGGGGCTGGATGCCTACCACTACTACCACCCCCACTCATAGGATGGACAATGCATGACACAACAAGCACACCACAACCTAGGGAATGCAAGATTAAGACATCCCCCCACCACCATGACAAGCGTGTGAGCAGGCTGTGTCAAATGCCTACAACACCGAACATGACATTGAACATACAATGTGACCCCCTAGCACATGTGCCACACATATATGTGTGTGGCACCCACAATGCAAGCAGCCCATGACCATTGTGGCAATGGGGCCTAAACCCCCATCATCACAGTGACCAAAAGGCAGAGTGTGGGGTCCATAGCTGAAGCACATTTTGACCATTGTGGCAATGGGGTCCTAAACCCCCATCATCACAGTGACCAAAAGGTAAGTGTGGGGTCCATAGCTGAAGCACATTTTGACCATTGTGGCAATGGGGTCTAAACCCCCATCATCACAGTAACCAAAAGGCAAGTGTGGGGTCCATGGCTGAAGCACATTTTGACCATTGTGGCAATGGGGCCTAAACCCCCATCATCACAGTGACCAAAAGGTAAGTGTGGGGTCCATAGCTGAAGGCACATTTTGACCATTGTGGCAATGGGGTCTAAACCCCCATCATCACAGTAACCAAAAGGCAAGTGTGGGGTCCATAGCTGAAGCACATTTTGACCATTGTGGCAATGGGGCCTAAACCCCCATCATCACAGTGACCAAAAAGGTAAGTGTGGGGTCCATAGCTGAAGCACATTTTGACCATTGTGGCAATGGGGTCTAAACCCCCATCATCACAGTGACCAAAAGGTAAGTGTGGGGTCCATAGCTGAAGCACAGTTTGACCATTGTGGCAATGGGGTCTAAACCCCCATCATCACAGTGACCAAAAGGCAAGTGTGGGGTCCATAGCTGAAGCACATTTTGACCATTGTGGCAATGGGGTCTACACCCTCATCATCACAGTGACCAAAAGGTAATTGTTGACAAAGAAAGAGCTGCAACTGCCAAACTGCATGGATCATTCCTGGTCACAGAACCAAAAACTCATCTGTGGCAAAGTAGTGTATGTGTCCCATTGCAACATAAATTGGGGGAGCCAAATACTGCAGTGCAAATGAAACATTCCTTTGGCCATGTGCAGACAAACAACACCCATGGTGGCTGAGACCGTCAACAGTCATCAATGACACAATGACAGAAGTGACCATCAGAATGCAGAACCACATATTTGCACTCAATGGGCACACAAATGCAGATACCCTGTGGAGACAGCAGATGTGAGGTGAACAGATACCATACCATGGCAGCAATGGGACACACAAACCATGATCACTGTGCTGACCGATGACCTAGGAGTCCCAGGGACAGCAGGGGAAACACACCGAACAACATACAGCCAATGGCACACCCAAGATATGCCAATGCAGTGGTGCAGATGCACAAACACTAACAGGCAGACCAACACTGTCATCATACACAGCAGGTGAGGGGTGGGGGTGCCAGTGTCCCCCAGGCAACAACACAACACATGAGGAGAGCTGAATACCAATCATACAGATGTGCATACACTGCCACACTAAGGTAACTCATGGATCCAAATCCCCTATGTGGGCAAGCAGGCATTGACAGGTGAGAGGGAGCACAAAACACACATGTCACACAGGCACGTAGGAACAACAACTGACACAGCAAGTCACAGACACACCACAGCACCACCCCCAGGGCCCCCACAATGTGGTGACCCTGGGCTGAAGAAAAATACCACTGTGATGACAAAGCTAAATGTCGTTCACACTGTGAACCACAGTCAGGTGTCCTGAGCAACTAACTACCATCACACCTACACAAGCACAAATCAATCAGCATGGCCAGTAAGCCAAGGCCAACATGGAGGCAGGGGACTAGCCGGGCAACAACTCTCATCTGCACACACTCAAGACCACACCCTCGACCTCCAACAATGTGCAGCAGTGAAGTACACATGCACTGGTGACATTGCACATGCACCCATTACTATTCCAGGGTGGTGGGTGGGAACCAAGGTGTAGAAACACATCACACATGGACACTCAACAAGACTCCTGAATGTCTGACACACTGCACACTACGCTGTACATGGACATGACGGCAATACCACACCGACCAATGGGATCCCAGCCACAGTCACACACCAATGAAGAAGCCAAGGTCACCCACAAAGAACACACATAGACAACAACCAACATTGCAGCCCGGACCCTAAGGAGTGCCAGCAGTCACACACACAACGTGTCACAATCACTGAAAGATAACACAAACTGGAAATCACATGACAGGGGCAAACAACAAGTGCCAAAGGGAAACCTGACTGTGACCCATCTGCGTCAGCACACAAACTCTGCCCTGACAGCAAACACACCTATGGGTGACACCCTGATGACCAGTAATGTGCCATGCACCCACATCACAGAGAACACAGGGAGAAGACTTTGGGGGAACATAGCTCAAGTCAGCAAGCATCACAAACAGGTACAACACTAGGGATCACAGCATGCGCAGATGGATGGAAGTGAACACACAGACATGCACATACAACACACACCTTGGGCGCAGGCAATGTCACACGTGTACACACTGCCATGAGGAGACTCCACTCCTGTGTGAGGAAGCTGTGCCATATGTTGCCTCAGTAGGGCCCCATCATGTCAGCTGAGCACTTGGTCACACAATCAACAATTAGCACCAAATGAGGGCTCCCATCACATCAGCCTGGTCATGGATGTGCCAACGGAATCATCAGCACAGATCCAACACACTTGTATAGCAATGTTGCACTGACTACACGGATGAGTCCCTCCCCATTGATGCCCAAACCTGCATGTCCACTGGAGATGGCAACACGGTCAGGGAAGTAGACAAAAGCAACGATGGCAGGCACAACAGATGTGCAGGGGTGGAAGCCACAGATGTGAAATTGCCAATGTAAGTAGGAAACCCATTGCCAAATACTGAACACATGACACCCTCAGATGCTGCTATTGATGACATGGATACACCACATGATAGGACACATTCCCCCTGGACCACATGGGTTCCTGCACAGTAACACTTCATAATCATGAGACCAGATATCACCATCACTGCAGCAAGGGCATGGTTAGCTGCACCAACAACATGTACATCTGAAGCATGAGCACTAGAGAAAAGAAAGTTGCTTTATTCAGCATATGTGTTGAGGCCAAACGAAGTCCTGAAAAAGAGCAAAGGCCAATGGCCAGTCCATTGTCAAAGTTCAAACAGGGTGACACTGGCAGATGTCACCCTACGCATGCCTGCACAATACCAGGGACAATCCACTAGGAGGGGCAACCGGGGGGCAGGCCAGGCACCGCAGGGACAGGATCAGGGCTCACCAGGGGGAGTCAGGGAAGGGGTGGTGGGTGCTGGAGAGCCACTGACAACTGCAGTGGAGGTGTCTGACATGGTGTGTGCCGGCACAACTGGGGGGCATGACACAGATGTCGTGGGTGCCGGCACAACTGCAGTGGACCCTGCAGATGGGGTGGACAGGTCCGCCACTGCAGTGCCCAAGTCAGACAGGGCGGTAGTGGACTCCACTGCAGTGCCCACCTCCAGGGGAGGAGAATGGGGAACAGGCAAGGTGGGTTGGACAGAGGGGGAGGACACCCTCACCACATCAGTGGCACAGACAAGCGCAGCGGGGGTGTGGTGCTGGGAGAGCAAGTGGCAGGGGGAGAAGGCCGGAGCATCTTGGGGATGGTATATCTGTGGGTGGGGGAACCTGGGGCAGGGTGTGGTGGGGGCACCTGTGCAGTGGGGGCCTGAGGGATGGAGGACGGAGACCTTGTGCCTGAGCTGCAGGGCGGTGGCGGGGTCTTGCTCTTAGCACTCCGGGGGGACTTGCGGGTGGGGGCCTCAGTCCGTCTGCGCCTGGGGGAGGGTGTCCGGGGCGAGGGGCACTCTGCTCCGTGTGGGTGGGCTTCCTCTTCCCCCGGGATGCTGGAGCAGCTTCATCGGTGGGGAAGAGGCCGAGGTCACAGAGGAAGAGCTGCTGTGACTTTGGGGTTGCAGGTGAGGCAAGGGAGGGTGCTTTGGAGGGAGAGGGAACTGAGGACTGCGCAGTGCATGTGGATGCGTGTGTGTGTTCCAGGGCCCCATCCCCTGTGAGTCTGGCTTCAGTCCCCTGAATGTGCTTGCGTGTGCGTTTTGTCATTGGCGTGTGTGTCAGTGTGCTGGATGTGTGTGTGCTGGTGTGTGCCAGTGTGTGTGTGCCTGGGATGGGTAAGGTGCTGGGGAGTGTGGATGGAGCAGAGGCAGGAGGGGTGAGGGACCGTTTGAGGAGGGACACTGCTGCCGTCAGGAGGAGTCCATGGACCTATTGCCCCTCTGTAGGTCAGACATGCCCGATGAGATGCCCTCCATGAACGACACCAGCTGAGTCAACAGCGCGGTGTGCGCATGGAGGACACTCAGCATGGCTGTCTGCCCTACATGGAGCTGGCGAAGGAGGTACACAGACTCCTCACTCAGGGCAGCAGGGGACACAGGGGCAGGGGGTGCGGTGCCTGGCCCAAAGGAGACACGCTCCCGGACATGGGAGCCTCCACGGACCTGGGGAATGGGAGCCGATGGGAGGGCGGTGGTGGTGCTGGTGGTGGCGGGGACAGCAACACTAGCTGGGGTGTGGTGGCTGCTGACACCCGCCTCCACAAGGGAGTCATCCTCCGAGTTGCTCTGGTCCTCAGCTGAGGTGGATGCTGCTGAGGACTCCTCGGTGTGGCTCCCCTCGCCCTCCGTGCCACTGGGTCCCTCCGACCACTCCTCGGCTGCTGACCCAGTCTGGCTCTCCGGCTCCTCCTGGTCCGTGGAGCTGTCCCCTTCCGTGGCCGTGGATGTATCTGCAAACAATGGGGAAACAGACAGACATCAGTCACCTGCACATAACGCACACACCACTGTGAGCACAGCACATCACAGAGCAAGCCCTGGCATCATTAGTTGTACATTGCTAAAAGTGCACTAATTGAACAGGAGAAGTCAATTGTCAGTCTGATGCCAAGCATGGCACTCACATCCCACATGGCCTTGCACCCATCTGTCTGGTGTCTGTTGGATTGCAACACCCCAGTGTTGACACATGCACCAAGTACACAGTAGTTGGACAGTGCAGAGGACACGGTGTGGACACATCACAGCTCTTGCCACTGAGTCAGTACAGGTTTACGGATGTAAGGGATGCCCAGAGTCAAATAGGAAATGCATGTGATGCATACCAGCGACAGACACCATGATGCACCCATGTCCTGATAGCCAGCGCCACTATGGTGTGCATGTAGCACATGTCACTCCCCTGCAGGATCACCAATCAGTAGACACATGCCATGGCGGAGGCATGACTGCAAAGTCATACATCACTGTCTCAGTGATGTATGACTTTGCAGCCAGACAACAACACTCTGCACTGTGTCACAATAGTAGGTCATGGGGAATGCAAGTCCTGGAGCTGCACAAGTGCACATGTACATCCCCCACAACACATCCTCTTAACCCTCATCTGTCCAGGTCATACCTATTGGACATATGGGAGACCTGTGACACTACCCTACATGTCAGAATACAGGCATTGTGTAAGCAATGGACCCACCCATGATGCCCACCACAGAGTCAGGGAAACAGATGCTGTCTCCCACCTTGAGTCAAGCAAACTGCAAGGACACAGTCCTAAGTGACAGAATTCCCTGCATGTAAGGGCCACACCTGGGTATCAGATGAGGAGTGGGCAGTGCACAATAGAGGGACATGGCTCCTGGACAACATGACTGCTGTACTGTGGCAGTTCAACCTGGCCCGAGGAGGGCACATAACATGTTAGACAGAGTACACAGTGCAGTCTTTGACTCACCCTCCTTGCTGCTCTCTGGCCTTCAGCTGCCCATCCAGGTCTGGAAAGACCACCGCCAGGATCCTGAGCATGTGGGGGGTCAGGGTCCGTGTTCCGCCCTCCTGCGAGGAGGCGACAGCTTCAGCTGGACCCGTGCAATCCTCCGGGTCCAGCCCCGAAGGTCCTGCCACCTCTTTTGGCAGTTGCGGATCCGGCGCTGGTAGACCCCACGGACCGGACAGCCCGGACGATGTCCTTCCAGATCTCATGCTTCCGATGGGCAGAAGCCTGTCAGGATGACAAAGTGATAAGGCCATTACTACACATGCAACATATCCGTGCATGACACAGTTGCATATACATGTCGCAATCACAGGGGCACATGGTGTACCCAGGCAGTGCACGGCTGCCCATGGACAGTTTTCCAGAAGTCACTACATGGTATCATAGCATGGGGAGTAAAACCCTGTTCAGAAGCACTGTCACTGCACCATACCTGTCCAGTGCAAGTCACTACACACTATGGGCGGTGACAACTACTCAGTGAGCCTGCTAGCCAGTGGTGTGCTGACTCTCAGCCTTGCTAGTCAGACAAAATGCACATTCAGAAAGGCAGTGCACAGAACACTCACCTGCTCCCCTGGTGACCCATACAGCTTGCTGTACTGTGGAAGTAGGCTGTCCAGCAGGGCCTGGTTCTCTTCAAGGCTGAAGGCTGGGGCTCTCTCCACAGCACGTGCCATTGCAGGGTCCAGAGGGGCAGAGACAGCAGCAGTGCAGTGGCAGATGTCGTCCTGGAGCATGTAGTGCAGGCAAGTGGGCTCTCAGGGGAACATGCAGCAATATATATGTGCTGGAGAGGCAGATACTGTCCCTTGTGTCCAAAGTGATAGGTCCAAGTCGTTTGCATCTTCTGAATCTGGCCAATCCATGGAATAGCAGCACCAAAACACGCCCACAGCATCCTTCAAATCTTCAACTTCATGACATACATTATTTTGCAACATTGTTGTGGGTGACCAACTGAATTTCCAGCAACCGACTCGTTCGAATATTCAAAAACGCGTCCGTTGCCAGGCAAGCCCATTGTCAATGGGTGCGCACCGATCGGTCCATTGCTGTTCAACGCGCACAGGGGTACAACGCGTACCCGCACACATTGAATGCAATGGGCCGGCCGGAGGCACCGATCGGTCCATTGCTGTTCAACGCGCACAGGGGTACAACGCGTACCCGCACATTGAATGCAATGGGCCGGCCGGAGGCACCGATCGGTCCATTGCTGTTCAACGCGCACAGGGGTACAACGCGTACCCGCACACATTGAATGCAATGGGCCGGCCGGAGGCACCGATCGGTCCATTGCTGTTCAACGGCGCACAGGGGTACAACGCGTACCCGCACACATTGAATGCAATGGGCCGGCCGGAGGCACCGATCGGTCCATTGCTGTTCAACGCGCACAGGGGTACAACGCGTACCGCACACATTGAATGCAATGGGCCGGCCGGAGGCACCGATCGGTCCATTGCAGTACAACGCATCACTGTACATGTGACTGGCATATGTCAGCATGCCTGTCTCAGATGGACATATGCCAGCCACAGATAGCTCCCAGGGAGTGAGGGGCACACCTACATCACGACAGCCTGTCCAAACCTTATCATAAGGCATGTAAGGCTGCATTTCCTATTGTGTGTATGTTGGTGTACATGTTGTCCTGTGGGTGTCACCTGTGGGCAGCCACCCCCAGGCTGTGCACGTGTTAATGGGGACAGGATCCTGGGTGTTACGTGTACGTGACCACTGTGATGTGCAACTGTTCATATCTGTGCATGTGCCATGGTCACATTTCACAGTGGTGTTTGTGTATGTCATGTCACATACCCCGTGAGTCCCATGTGGGACGGTATGTTTTGAGCCAGGGTGTCCCAGTGGCACAATAGTGATGGCCCTCCACAGTCTTTGTGCATGTAGTGTTTACAATGTCTCTGATTTCATGTGCACAATGGGAGACAGTCTCCACATCCACGTTGTGTGTGCATGGACTCTGATGTTGTGCGTGTGTGTCACAGACGTCCATGGCTCTCCTGCCATGGCAAGTGTGGCCACTACCTGTGGGGGTCATGTTTGTTTTGTTGTGGTGTACACATGATACTCCAGGTGATGCCAGTGTCCATGTGGCATTACAGGGTCCCTGGGAATGTGCCTGTCGTTGAGCTGTGGTGCCTGGGGCACATCTGTCCTCACATGTCACTGGGGGGTGACTGTGACACAGCATCATGATATCCAATGGGCCAACCTGGGACAAATTGATGCCACCTGTAGGACCGTGTTGACAGATGTTGGCCATGTATGTACCATAAATGTCGTTCCGGTACTGCACACTTCATGTAGTTGTGCCTCATGATGATGTATGTTGGGATCTTGAGTGTGTTCAATGCCGCATATGTGGGGTGACTGACGATCTTGCTTACTTCTCCTCTGCACTGCAGGAGCTCCTGCTGTCCATCGGCCATTCCCAGACCTGGCAACGATGGTGGAACGGGACAGCATCCGACGGTACCGCTTCACCAGGCAGCTGATTGAGGATTTGGCAGTGCAGTTGTCCCCACATTTGCAGCCTGGCCGGCCGTATCCTACAGCGCTGACCCCCAAGGTGAAGGTGATGGCAGCCCTACACTTCTTTGCCACCGGTACCTTCCAACATACTGTGGCGTCTGCTGGTGGGATGTCACAGACCATGTTCAGCCGTGTGCTCCGCGATGTTTTGGCGGCAATGTTGCTCTTCCTGAACCGGTACATCTATTTCCCTAGACTGCGACGACTCACTGACGTGAAGAGTGACTTTTATGCCCTGGGGAGGATGCCGCATGTCATTGGCTCCATTGATGGGACACATGTGGCTTTGGTACCACCACAGGCCCAGGAGCAGGCCTACAGGAACCGCCAAGCACTACCACTCGGTCAATGCACTGGTGGTGTGTCTTGCAGACATGACCATCACACACGTGTGTGCCCGTTTCCCTGGTTCAGCACACGATGCCTTTGTGATGAGGAGTAGTCGCATCCCCAGGTTGATGGCACAGATGCAGAACCAGCGTGCCTGGCTTGTCGGTGTGTACTGACTTTGTGCCATTGTGTGTGATCTGATCTGGTAGTATTCCGCCCACTTTTCCAAGTCAGCTGATGTGCACTTGTCTGTCCGTAGGTGACTCGGGATACCCCAACATGCCGTGGTTGCTGACACCCCTCAGGAACCCTGTGACACCTGCCCAGATGCGCTACAATGAGGCACATGGTCGGACCAGGAGAGTGATTGAGCGGACCTTTGGTCTCCTGAAGAGCCGCTTCCGCTGCCTGGACAAGACCGGAGGGTCCCTCCCATATGCCCCTGCGAAAGTGTGCAAGATTATCATCGTCTGCTGCATGCTTCACAACCTGGCAGTGCGGAAGGAGTTGCCTCTCATCCAGGATGACGATGACCAACATCCGCCACCTGTGGAGGATCCTGGCCTGGACCACGATGCCAGTGACGATGATGATGATGATGGTGATGGTGATGTCCGCACACAGCTCATCACCAACTTCTTTAGCTGAATGTGAGTATCCTGAGGTGTCATGTGAATGATGTGAGTTGGCATGATGTGTGGGTGGTGCTCTGGTGCTGTTGGAGTGTGTCCATGGGCTACTTGACAGGATGTGTGTTGCGATGTGTGGTGACAGGTGGGCTGTACTCCCCAACAGTGTTGACATGCTAACTTGGTTCTGGGTGGGTATCTTGTAACATGTATTGTGCATGAGTTTTGCTGTTCTGTCCTGTACTGCATTGCTTTTGACTGTGTGTCATTTCTGTCCTTCACAGGGTACTTTCAGATTCGTTTGGTGAACTGTGTCCACCGACGACGTGATTGCACATCCAGGCTGGTAGCTGTTGTGTCCCTACAGGTGATGTGCGCCACACCCATGGACTTCCTTCTGTCTACAGTTGTTGACTGTGTGCCCGCTACCAGGTGGGTTACCTTGCATCTGTAGTGGTTACGGCATGTTGCTACTGTGTAATAAACCTGTGCTTCACTTAGTGATGTGCGTTGTCTGTGGTCACACATTTGACTGCCATTTGCTTACTGCACCTGTGGGCTACTTGACTACAACTGGGAATGGGTGTGGTGTCTGTGCATTGCACCGTCTTCCTGGCAACATCAGTGTAGGCAATGAGTCAGATGGCCTAGGTGTGTATGTGTTGTGTAGCCCTGGTGGTGTGTCTCCCTCATATGTGTCACGTTGCCTGTACTCACATGCCTGTGTTGTCCTTGCTGTTGCAGTTCGCATACACTGTGTAATTTTGCAGTTCATCATCCCCATAACAGCACCCACGTTGGAATCACGACAGAGGCAAGTATGGTGTATTAGTGTGTTTATTGTGATAATAGTGCATAGGATGGATTGTGCTGTACATGAATCTTGCAATCCCAAGTTCCTAGATGAATAGAAAGTCCAGGTAGACAGGATCCCCAGTATCGGGGCCACTGTTGTCTGACACATTGTTCCAACTTATACTCCCCATGCAATGTGTGGGAGTAGTGTTGCCATCAACAGGGTGAACAGTCTGTGCACAAAGGCGAAAATCCAGAACAGGTTCAGGCTTCCTGGGAGTTGCGCTTGGCCATCAGCCTCTCACTTTCCCCTCCTCGGACGACCCCTCTTCTTGGGGGGGCCCTCAAGTGAAGGCTGCTGCGGTGCAGGGGACTCTCCGCCAGAGTCCTCCTCCCTCCCTGTGGCAGTTGCAGTTTGTTCGGTACCAGATGTTGTTGGCACACAGGGAGGTGTGGACTGGTTGCTGTTCATCTGGCGGAGGCATTGTAAAATGTCCCTGTGCACCGCCGTCATCTCATGTAGTACATCCCACTTGGACTCCACGCGGGTCATGTGGGAGTCCACACGTGACATGTGGGAGTCCACACGTGACATGTGTGACTCCACTTGGGACATGTGGGAGTCCAAGCGGGCATGATGGGGCAGCCTGCTGCTGTTTACTGGTCTCTGAGGAGCCCCACTACCTGGCTGAGCTCTCCGGTGCTGGACTGGTACGCATCAGCTATGCGTATCCAGTTGTGGGTCTTCATGCACACCAGCAACGTCTGCAAGCAGCGACCTCTGTCTCCCACCCCTCCCACCACCCCTGCTGACATGTGCAGTGTGTGCAGTTGCACGCACAGATAACCCTGGTCCACCTTGGGGGTTGGTGGTGGTGGTGGTGTCCATGGCCCCAGGTTGGTCCAGGGTCACTGCGCTGGTGTTGTTCCTTATTCTGTCCATGTCGGCAGGGATGGTATTCACGTGGTGACAGTCGTTGGAGGGGGTGGGTGCAGGGGGTGCAGCTGGTGGACCTGCTGGTGCTGCAGCTGGGTGGTCCTGCTGGTGCAGCATGTTGACTTGCACCGGATGTGCCAGGTTGTTCTTCATCGTCCGAGGAGGACAGAGGCTGTACGACGCCAGTGAGCTCGGCATCCTCTTGAGCCTGGGACTGGGACTCCTCAGCGTCTGCTGCTGTGTCCCTATCATCACCTGTTTTTGGGAGACACAAACAATGTATGTCATGTTTCTGCAGGCATCAGTGGTTGACACACCTGACAGTTGTGACTGTAGCCTCGGGAGTGCGGGCCTGTACATTGTATTGTCCTAAGTTGTCACAGTCAGGGGTTGATATTGGTGTGGCACATTGTCCTGCATTATTTGGGCATTTCTATGTATTCTCTGGGGTGTGAACATGGTCTGCATTGATTGTGTTTGGTTGACAGCCAGACCTCCTTTCCCACCCACCCACCCACCCAGTCAGTTATCCCACCATGGAACGTGCTTGCATTGCAGGGAGTGTAAGTTGTCTCTCAGGATGTCAGTCAGTGGTGTCCTGCTGTTTGTTGGTGCACAGTTGGCAGCAGGGCCTTGTGCCCCCCTACAGCAGTAGCCAGTGTCAGCCATCTTGTGAGTCCTTCTCCACTCCCTGTGATGTGAGCATGGTTCAGGAGTGGTGTTGATGGGACAGTTGTGGGGGTGAGCTATGTCTGTGACTACGTCTCCCATCATGCTATTGCCTCCACCCCCTTCCCAGCATGCCCATGCTTCCTTCCTTTGACTCTGCTTCCCTGTGGGGTGGGCTGGCTGTGCTGACAGGATGGCTGGGAGTGTTGTCCTGGCAGTTGTTTGGCTAAGAGTCCCAAGAGTGTCCCTGTGCTTCACACAACATAACCCAGGGTGGTGGTGCTTTGTGGGATCTTGTGTTAGGATGGAGGGCATTGCATTCTACCAGGTGGGTACTGTAGGAGTTTGTGTTGGGGGGTGTGAGGGGAGGTGCTGGTGACTATAGTCAGTGCTGCAAGTCCCCCTTCCCACCCAGCCAGCCAGATATCCCACCATGGAACGTGCTTGCATTGCAGGGAGTGGAAGTTGTCTCTCAGGATGTCAGTCAGTGGTGTCCTGCTGTTTGTTGGTGCACAGTTGGCAGCAGGGCCTTGTGCTCCCCACAGCAGTAGCCAGTGTCAGCCATCTTGTGAGTCCTTCTCCACTCCCTGTGATGTGAGCATGGTTCAGGAGTGGTGTTGATGGGACAGTTGTGGGGGTGAGCTATGTCTGTGACTACGTCTCCCATCATGCTATTGCCTCCACCCCCCTTCCCAGCATGCCCATGCTTCCTTCCTTTTGACTCTGCTTCCTGTGAGGTGGGCTGGCTGTGCTGACAGGATGGCTGGGAGTGTTGTCCTGGCAGTTGTTTGGCTAAGAGTCCCAAGAGTGTCCCTGTGCTTCACACAACATAACCCAGGGTGGTGGTGCTTTGTGGGATCTTGTGTTAGGATGGAGGGCATTGCATTCTACCAGGTGGGTACTGTGGAGTTTGTGTTGGGGGGGGTGTGAGGAGAGGTGCTGGTGACTATAGTCAGTGCTGCAAGTCCCCCTTCCCACCCAGCCAGCCAGATAGCCCACCATGGAACGTGCTTGCATTGCAGGGAGTGGAAGTTGTCTCTCAGGATGTCAGTCAGTGGTGTCCTGCTGTTTGTTGGTGCACAGTTGGCAGCAGGGCCTTGTGCTCCCCACAGCAGTAGCCAGTGTCAGCCATCTTGTGAGTCCTTCTCCACTCCCTGTGATGTGAGCATGGTTCAGGGTGGTGTTGATGGGACAGTTGTGGGGGTGAGCTATGTCTGTGACTACGTCTCCCATCATGCTATTGCCTCCACCCCCTTCCCAGCATGCCCATGCTTCCTTCCTTTTGACTCTGCTTCCTGTGGGGTGGGCTGGCTGTGCTGACAGGATGGCTGGGAGTGTTGTCCTGGCAGTTGTTTGGCTAAGAGTCCCAAGAGTGTCCCTGTGCTTCACACAACATAACCCAGGGTGGTGGTGCTTTGTGGGATCTTGTGTTAGGATGGAGGGCATTGCATTCTACCAGGTGGGTACTGTGGAGTTTGTGTTGGGGGGTGTGAGGGGAGGTGCTGGTGACTATAGTCAGTGCTGCAAGTCCCCCTCCCACCCAGCCAGCCAGATAGCCCACCATGGAACGTGCTTGCATTGCAGGGAGTGGAAGTTGTCTCTCAGGATGTCAGTCAGTGGTGTCCTGCTGTTTGTTGGTGCACAGTTGGCAGCAGGGCCTTGTGCTCCCCACAGCAGTAGCCAGTGTCAGCCATCTTGTGAGTCCTTCTCCACTCCCTGTGATGTGCGCATGGTTCATGGTGGTGTTGATGGGACAGTTGTGGGGGTGAGCTATGTCTGTGACTACGTCTCCCATCATGCTATTGCCTCCACCCCCCTTCCCAGCATGCCCATGCTTCCTTCCTTTTGACTCTGCTTCCCTGTGGGGTGGGCTGGCTGTGCTGACAGGATGGCTGGGAGTGTTGTCCTGGCAGTTGTTTGGCTAAGAGTCCCAAGAGTGTCCCTGTGCTTCAACACAACATAACCCAGGGTGGTGGTGCTTTGTGGGATCTTGTGTTAGGATGGAGGGCATTGCATTCTACCAGGTGGGTACTGTGGAGTTTGTGTTGGGGGGTGTGAGGGGAGGTGCTGGTGACTATAGTCAGTGCTGCAAGTCCCCCTTCCCACCCAGCCAGCCAGATATCCCACCATGGAACGTGCTTGCATTGCAGGGAGTGGAAGTTGTCTCTCAGGATGTCAGTCAGTGGTGTCCTGCTGTTTGTTGGTGCACAGTTGGCAGCAGGGCCTTGTGCTCCCCACAGCAGTAGCCAGTGTCAGCCATCTTGTGAGTCCTTCTCCACTCCCTGTGATGTGCGCATGGTTCATGGTGGTGTTGA
>CAWUFW010031600.1:0-15254 GCA_963921515.1 Calotriton arnoldi | reverse complement strand
TGGTGCCCCAGGTGGCCCGATTCGGGTCACTTCCTTCAGGGGTGTAGGTAGTTTCTGGCAACCACTGAACATGACAACCCTGATTCCTCGGGGATTGTGGAAAACAGTACAGTACTTTTCACTCAGTCACTTGTGCTCACTTATTCTCAGAAAATACACAGGATGGCGATTAGGACGTTTTAATAAGTATTTATTTGTCCAGCATCAGTCTTGTGTAAAACATATTTGCTGCGACAATCAGGAGACAGAAGCATACGAAAGAAATCGCAAGTAGTACTATGGTAAGCAGTAGATACATTTCTACCATAATGCTAAAAAGATGAACATATACAGTTCAGATAAAACAGTAGCATTTGCATATTCCTATAATGCGCGCCCTAAGTAATTAGTCTAAATGTACTTAGCCTTGATCTGTATGTGTAGCATGTATATGCGTATAGATATGTACATGTGTATATGTAGCCAAGAATCCCCTAGGGCAGTACCATCCCCCTCACATGATGGTAGAGGATGAAGGACCCCGCCTCTGCTTCGAGGATGACACCCCGCAAGGGATGTCAGACCGCTGCGTGTCGAAGATTCAGCATGCAGGACCCCGTGTCAGCTTGGAAGGAATTCTCCTCTAATTTTGCAGGGGGGAATAAGGGTCTTATATACTAGAGTGGTCACTCCAGGGTTTCTTCTAGAATCGATATGTTTTGAAAACAATCAGAAAATGTTTTGAAAACAATCATAAAAGTTTTTCCAAACAAATGCGATCATGCACAGCAGGCTCTTGGCCAAGGATGAAAAAAGTAGTGACCCTTATACAGAATAAATATGCATTGCCTGAGGGCATGTTTATGCACGTCAGGTACAGGGATTATGATAGAATACTAAGAGCCTAGTGTTGAAGAGACAGGAGCAAGCTACTAGGTAAAAGGTCACCTGTTTCAGAACCGTTATTGTCGTGTGGATGGGACAATGTCTGTAAAAAGGGATATACATGACAGGATTAGCCTAAAGGACATGACAGTTGATAAAATGCAATGAGTATATTTATTGGCATTCTGCATCTTTCAATCTAGAATTATTTTCATCTAAATTTCTGCATTTGCTTATCCTATGCAGTTTTTGTTTAAAGTTTTAGATTTTGAATTTGAATGGTGTTTGTTTAAAGCAAGAATATGTTACTTTCATTTCTACTTTAAACTTATGTTTCTTGAATAACACACCTGGCGTTTGTCCTATGAAGTTAAATGATTGGTGTTTTAGGTGTGCATTGAATCTCTGTGTTTCAGATTGGATATTAGTACCCTATGCTATTGGCACGCTGCAAGCATTGTGCTGCACTCTATTTGTTGTTTTGTTCTCCGTTTGTGAGAATATTGTTGATGTGTAGCTGCTAGGTAGGGCTGTGTTGAACCCTGTTTCCTGTGATTCTCCCTCAGTGGTTGAGAAGTGCTTGGGTTGTTTTGAACCCTGTTCCGTGTGATTCTCCCCCAGTGGCAGTTAAATGCTTGGGTTGTGGTGAACCCTGACATCCTGCTAACACCTAGTTTCCCTTTGTCTAACTGTCTGAGAGCAATACACAAGGAACAACTGTCAGGTACAAATTGTCATGTGACTCAGGACAGGCACCAAACGGTCAGTAGAAGCAAATGCCAACTTTTAAAAGTGGTATTTTCAGAATTGTAACTAAAAATCTGACATTACCATTAAAGAGGGATTTTAATTACAATTCTTTAGACACCAAACACGACCTGTCTACCTGCTCCCAAATGGAAGCTGCAGCTCATCAAATGAAATTAGATATCTCCAATGTTATCTTATAGGAGAGGCAGGACTTGCAGTAGTGAAAAACTAATTTAAGAGTTTTTCACTACCAGGACATGTAAACTTAAAAGTATGTGTCCTATATTTTAAATACACGGCACCGTGCCCTATGGGCTGTTCAGGGCCTACCCTAGGGATGACTTATGTGTATCAAAAAGGAAGGTTTAGGCCCGGCAAAAGGTTTATTTTGGCAGGTCCAATGTCAGTTTAAAACTGCACACATAGGCTGCAAAGGCAGACCTGAGACAGGTATAAAGGGCTACTTAAGTGGGCGACACGAGGAATGCTACAGGCCCACTAGTAGTATTTAATTCACACAGCATGGGTACATGAATTACCACTTTACTAGGGACTTACAAGTAAATTAAATAGGCCAATTGGGTGTAAGTCAATTCTACCATGTTTAAAGAAGGGAGCACAAGCACTTTAGCACTGGTTAGCAGGGGTAAAGTGCACAGAGTCCGAAACCCAGCAAAAACAAAGTCGGCAAAACAGGAGGCTTGAAAGCAACTTGTTAGAGGATAACAACGCCATGGATGCCAGGTCTAACACACACTCATGATGCTAAAGGGAAGGTGATATCCTTCTTGCTGATGGGTCCAAAACATGATGTCCTCCTGCTGCTCTGAGTGAAGGTAGATGCCCTCATCTATAATATGTGATGGCAGAAGGTTAAGGCAGAATTGCACATGGAAGAACTTTAATGTGAGATGGAAGAGAAGGAAAAGTAATGTCAGAAAGTATGAGGACTCTTTCTTCAGATTTGGTTGGGGATCATGCCATTATCACATGGTTTAGGAGGTGGAACACCCTTAGACTGTTAGACATGGAGGAGTAATAGGGAATTCAGACTTACTGTCATGAGAAACAACAGAGTATTCAAGAATTCGCAAATAAAGGAATGTTGGCACAATATGTTTTGATACATCATGGTAACAGTTCCACATAGTGGATGGAGGAATGTGAAGAAAATGTTCTGTTTTCATATTTTTGGAGATATATTGTGGCCACATGTTTATCAAGGTTGCTTTGTAATGTACAAATATCAATCAAAAAGTATTAAAACCTAAAGCATTCTCGGAAAAGGCTGCATTGCAATTCATGGATGAAGCTGGTATTCAAATTTTACAAGGTAATTTTCATGTCTCCCTTGAATCTCTCAAGCCTGAATTCAGTTTTGTATTTGAACATGAGCATGTTCACTATATCATTTTCCAGAATAATTTAAGGGCACTCTTAAATGATGGTGCAAAACAGTGCTTAATTTGTGCCTGTGGTTGCAAGTGGTGTATACCAGCATGCATTTTGGGGACCAGAACATTTTTCATCATCAGACCTTGACCCAAAGCAAGAGAGATAACGGCAGAAAATTGAGAAATGAGGAAGAAGAGATCAACAACAAGAGAGAGAGCAGATATCAAAAAGAACCTAAAAGAGTAACTTAAAGAGACAGGAAGTGTGGGGTGATGGAAGCAAGAGACTAGGCCTGGGTGTGAAATTTTGCTTTCAGTTTGGAAAAACTCCGCGAAGCGGGGCTTTTTCTCGCTCCCACTTTCCAACGGTAAGCTGGCGAGTGAGGAATATCTTACTCCAGACCACCTCCCAGCATGATTTCTCAACACGGGCAGTCGCAGATGGTCACTACCGCTCGTGTTGAGAAACCATCTGTTCACGTTGAGGAAGCTGCCTCTCGAGTAGAACATCTACTCGAGTGGCAGAAAGAAGCAGCGCCGTCTTGCGCTGTGCGTGGTGCTATTTGCGCTGATTTTACAGCATAGGACAAACACCCAGCGCTAAAAATCTGCGCAAATGGAGCGACGTAACACACTGCACCACTTGCCGAACTCCGGAACTTCATTGTCTCTGCTCTTCCCACCATTGGTATCAACAACATAACTTAGTTTTCACAGAAACCTGGATGAACCCCACCTCAGCCCCGGACATCTCAACCGCCATCCCTGACAGTTACAAAATTATCCACAAGGACCGCACCAAATGGCCGGGAGGAGGCATCACCATCGTACACAAAAACGCCCTCCGCCTCACAACTAGCTCCGACGACCACTCACCCGACATGGAACACCTTCACTTCCAGATCTTGACCAACCCGAGCGCCACCCTCCATGGCACCCTCATCCACAGACCTCCCGGACCCCATCCCCCCTTCATCGAATCAATTGCCGATTTCATCGTTCACCACACTCTCGCCTCAACAGACTGCATCCTCCTCGGTGACCTCAATTTCCACCTGGACAACCTTGACGACCACAACACCTCATCCCTACTAGAAAACCTCGCCACCATCCGACTGAAACAGCTGGCCTCCTCCCCAACCCACTTAGCAGGACACATGCTCAACGCCATCTTCTCCGCAGGCAACAACATCTCCGTTAGCCACACCTCCGAACTACATTGGACAGACCACCACTGCGTCCACTTCTCCTTCATCAAACCCACCAAACACCACCGTGCCCACTGCCACCCATGCAGAAAATGGAACAAGGTCTCCGAAGACCAACTATCCACCCACCTCAGCAAAGCCACACCGCCGACCACCAGGAATGCCAACGGCTCAGCACGCAACCTTCACCGATGGATCTGCGACTGCGCCAACACAATGGCTTCTCTAAGGAAACCCTACGGCAAGCAGCCCTCTGGGAAAGCCAGCTGGTTCTCCCTCGCCCTCCAAAAGTCCAGGCACACCTGCAGACAGCTTGAAAGAAGATGGAGGAGCAGCAAGATCTCGCAGACAACGCAGCCTTCAAGACTACTGTCACCGCACACCACCACCTCATCAGAACCACCAAGAAAACTGCCATACAGGAATGCATCAACGCCAACGCATACAACAGCAAAGAACTCTTCACCATGATCAAAGAATTCGCCAAAGTCTGCATGGACACCACAAACACCCCCCTCCGAAGATCTCTGCGACAACCTCGCCACCTTTTTCTTCCGCAAGATCTTAGATATCTACAACAGCTTCGCAATCCAGGACCCACCCACCCCAACTGCAACCACTGCACCCGAATGTTCAAGATCTCAGCCGACACTGCTGTAATGATGTAATGTTATTGGAACTACAACCTCAGGAATAGAAGGTTGGGGGTGTGGAATGTAAGGCAGGCAGTTGAGAAAGGATATGTTAGCTGTGGAACGTAAGGCAGGCAGATGAGAAAGAATATGTTAGGTGGGAGCACTGCGCTGTCTTGAATACAATAAATCTAAAGAAAAGGCCATCCTGTTTTGTGTGATATATGAAGATTACAACTGCCCCATGGGACCACCCTCACCACTGACAACACCCTAAGGATAATTTAAAAAGCATCCACTCTGGGGCCCCCTCGGATCCCTAACCCCACCACATTTTCAACCGAGCAGGCGCTGCCATCGCCCCCGAACTGTGCTGCACCATCAACTGCTCCAATCGAATCTGCCACCTTCCCTGAAGACTGGAAACATGCAGAGATCAACCCCCTGCTGATATATGCAAAGTTACAGAACAGAGGCAATGGGAATTAGGTACCAGAATGGATGATCTGCAGAAGCTGGGGGCCAAGGTGCAATTAAAATTCCCTGCAATGCTGCGCATAATGTGGGACAACCAAATGTTTAATTACCGCACTGTTGAGGATGTCGATGCACTATTGGAGTCAATAAAAAAGGAAAAGGAAGTTACTAAATAATAAGCAGATGACTGCAGAATGTTGCGTCAGGAGATTGGACAAATGGAACTAAGATTTCTCAGGGCAAAGTCGCCGATTGAATTTTTTGTTTACTTAGTATCCCCCCAGTAGGCAGCCCACAAGGCATAATTATGCCTACTAAGATAGGGAGGGGTCCCCAGGGCAGGAAAGGGATGGGTAGTGGGGGTGGTGATGGTGCACAGGTGGGGAGCAGAGGGGTAAAAATTAAAAAAAAGTCCTCAGGGTCACCTCAAAAGGAATGCCTATATGAACTGAATTTGGAACAGGAGGTGGGATCTAAAGTAGAGGGGTGATGGCTAATCTAGGTAAAGATATAGATATTCTTACCTGGAACATGAACGGTCTCAGCTCTCGTGCCAGGCAGAGGGTGGTGCTAAAGTATCTTTTCCCACCTGGGAACTGTGAATCCCAGACTTTGTGTATTTGTATCTCGAAGATAGCCATGCTCATATTATGGTCCTGCAGGAAACGATTCTGGTGGCAAGTGAGAGTAAGGAATTATTCCCGTAGATGTGGATGGGTTCAGAGTTTTTTAGTGTCTGGTCAAGAGTACATGTTGTAAGGGGGTAGCGATCCTAATAAGAAGGGGTTCTGGGTGGGAGTTAAATATTCTAGAACGGACAGTTCCGGAAGATGGGTTTTCGCTGGAATGAAATATGCAGACTTTGAATTCATATGTTTTGGGTTCTATGGTCCAAATGAGGATGCTCCACAGTATATTGTAGATTTGGAATTAAATCTTGTGGAAGTCTATGGTCCTCCCGCTGATCTTGAGTGGCGATTTTAATATCTTGATGGACCCTATTTTGGATCGCTCAAACCGGAGGAATGGCGCCCGGCACCCAGGACAAGACAAGCCCTTAAAAATATGATGCAAGATCTAGTGTTAGTGGATGCATGGAGATACTTAAAAGGGTAGTTGAGAGGTATACCTTCCACAGTAAAAAATATGGACATTACTCCAGATTAGATTATTTCTTGGTGGAAAGGGGTTTAGCGACAAATATAAAACAGATTACGCACCTTCTGGCACATATTTCGGACCATTCAGCCATTATTATGACAGTACAGGTCCCAGGAACTAAGCCCAATGTAAGATGGACATTAAAGCATGCTCTCCTCTTAGATGAGGAGGTGGTGCTCGCTCCAAATAAGGCCACATCTGAGTATTTTTTGATCAATACTGGAACAGCCTCCCGAGGAGTCGAATGGGATGCTTTTAAAGCATATATTTGGGGGTTATTACAAAGTCTGGGGTGTTCCAATGGTAGAGAGAAGAGGGCTGAATTGGCAGGAATGGAAAAAGAAGTTGGTATCCTTGAGGCCTCTTTACAAGCATCAAGTGGAGGGAACGATACAGAGATGCTGGTAAAACGACTTGAAGAGGCGCAATTAAATTACAAAATTAAATTGGAATCCAAGTGTAAGGCAAGGTGGCAGGCTGCAAGTATGAGGCAGTTCGAGTATGGTGAAAAAGCCGGGGCATTACTGGCTTGGAAGGCCAGGGTAGAAAGAACTAGGAATATGTTGTAATAAAAAAGTAGACTAGTCCATGTAGTATCTTCAGGTATCTTTATTCAGGTAGGATGTTACAAGATGAGAGCCCCACCAGGAGCAGCCTCACTGCTGCTCAGCCCATCCACCAACTGACTCTCACACACATGAACATTCCATTCACCAACATTCTCTCACCCAGTCACCCAGGCTGAGCAGCAGTATAACATCTCCTTCCTTTAAGGGAATACAAAAACTTTCAGAACAGTTTCAGAACAAATGCAAGAAATAAATAACAAAACATAGTTCTGAAAAGTAGCTTGAAAAATTAAAGGTGGCAAATTCATGCAAAAAGAATAAAGAAGGTAGAAAGAGACAAGGGAATACACCATCTCCTTCTTATCACAACACAACCCACACTCCCACGCCAAAACTACCAACAAACCAAAGTACAAGAATCATGCAAGCTGGCCAGGCAAACACAAGAAAGGTACAAGGGTGCCAACAACAAAAGTGTGAAGGAGAACCATCCAATAAGGAGAAGAAAAAAAACAGTATGTACGTGTGGAGGATACACAGAACATAATAACATCACATCACCACAATAATTGCAAAAACTTCCCCCAACAACACAAGTTGGGGTGGAATGTGTGGGAAACGGACCACACATAGCAAATGCACTTCCCCCAACAACAAGTTGGGGTGTGATGTGTGGAAGGGACTCCACATGGAACGGAAACACTCCCAACGCAAACCTTGACGTGCGAGGGAAAACACACCTAACGCAACCTTGACGTGCGAGAGAAAGAAAGCACTCCCAACGCAAACCTTGACATGCGAGGTGATGGAGCAAGGACTCACAATGAGACTTGCTCGAAAGCAATCCTCTCACAGTATTAATTAATTTGTATTAAAACCATGTAATGTCTTATTAATAACGTGCAAACACAAACATATTATCTAGAAGATGCTTGCCTATGTGTTTTCCGCTAATAAGTAATCCTTGTCTAATCCAAAATGGCCGCTAAAACGCGGGAACTCTACTGCGCATGTGTCAACCATGTCACGTGGTATGACGTCTTACTTTGCTTGGAGGGAATTTTTTGCTTCTGCGCAGTGTATGCTAAAATGGCCGCTTTAATGTTCTCACATGCTAAAGCTTTCGCATTGCTGCAATTAATAATGTGGAATATAACGCTACTAATGCGGGATAGACATTTATAATTAAATGGGATTAGAGTAGAAGTAGGAGGTATACAGTGAAAACGTTTTTTTTAATTTTAATATGTTTCTTCTTTGATTTTCTATTAGTTCGTAAAGTGGGCCTGGGTTGACTAAACGGCAGCTCAAGAAACCATGTGACTTGAGCATTCGCCCTGTAAACTAACAAAGGAAAGCGATGAAGTCCAACTTGGAAGATGTCCAAGGACATGACCCGCTGATCACCTTCACAGTTCATTCGAAATGTCCTACAAATTGATACATTTTGTATACACTTTGTATTGAAATTGTTGTGAGACGGGTGGGAAATAAAGCAAATGTATTAATTGAGAGGGGCGGTATTTTAATACAATGGGCTTAAGAAAATTGAACTAAATTGACATGGTGTGAGGATCAACCCCTTGTCCCTGTCTAATCAGAATTAGTGGGCCCATAATTTTGAAACATTAATGGGAGGTACCTGGGCATAGAAGGGTATAATAGATATAGAATTAGCTAATTAGTTAGCTTAGGGACGCAGAGAGAGAGCTGGAAACACTTAGGCTCAGATGCTGCTATAGACGAGAGCTGATCGATTACAGACCGAACTGCTGTCCAAAGAAGTCCTGAGGTGGGGGCGGCAGACTCTATTAGAAGAAGACGTGGAAGAATCGAGGAGGAACGAAGTGTCAGAGAGGAGAACGATGCAGGCGTCGTTGGTAGAGAGGTCATCTATCCTGTCCTGAACTGGGTCCGGAGGTCTTGGTCTTCATCTTTCTTGGGACCCTTTTCCAACTCCTTGGCCAAGGGGTTTGGTTTTCACACCTTTAGGTAACTATAAATACGTAATTTAGTTGTACTGCTGTCTTCTATCTTCTCCTTTCTGAGGGACCGTCATTTGTGATAAATAGGTGATTATATAGTGTGCTTCCTCCTTGATATGCGATTAAGTGCCATGTGGCTTGTATTTTAACTCTGCTAAATAATTTTAGATAAACATTTTAAAACTTCCTGAGTCAGTGATTATTTCAGGTGTTTGATAAAATTATGTTTTGTGTATTCTCATTTTATCCCCAGTTATCAAAGGTCCATTGGTAAGTCATTACTCTTCAATCAGGAAAAGGTAATTGGTAGCAGGGATTTTGATAAAGAGTACAACTGATTCCCACCAGCGATGATTACTAGTTAGTGTGAATGAATGGGCCCAGGTGAGTATTCTGTATATGAATGCTTGTTACTAGTGACCCGCTGGATCAGTTTTCTGGCTATCAGAGGATGGTTATACTTTGTTAACTGGGTAATGAGAAATTTATTTTTATGAACTAACATCCGTTTTAAAAGTTTTTATTTTATGTTGTCTAGAAATCCCCAGGGAAGTTGAATAGCGGATGGTAAGTGGAAGCCATACTGCAGTGAGGTTATCTGTCAGGCAGAATTAGTACTGAAAAGTTAAGCAGGGCTATCAGTACTTGTTAGGACTCTCTGTGTGTGATGAGTGACAGCAAGGAATACGCTGGTGAAATTTTGATGTTATATCACCTAGAAAGGGTAACATTGAAGGAGTAGCAGGTATTTCTGAAGCTTACGTGAAGAGGTAAACGGAAGGGTTTTACTCGTAGTGTATGTCTAGTAAACGGAAGGGTTTTACTAAGTGCGAGGAAATCTATCCTTTCAATTTAGGGAAACTGACACAATAGCGAATGTTTTATGTTGTTACTGAATTTTTAATGAAAAGTGTTGAAGAATTAAAGTTTGCGTACGATTTTTGTAAAGGGAGGGTCAGCAGCCGGAGTAGAAGCTGACGTCACAAGTGCCGCGCTGAGATTGGCTGAAACAGCGGGCGTGGAACGAGTCTTGTAAAGGAGGGGTCAGTTGTCAGGAGTAATACTGACGTCACAAGTGCCGCGCTGGGATTGGTCGACACATCGAAGGGACAGAGAAGCGCAGATTGTAAAGGAGGGGTTGTCAGATAGAGTGAATAGACGTCACAGAAAAACCGCGCTAGGATTGGTTCCGAGACAACTGTTAGCTAGAATTTTGATTGGTTGCCAGAATAAAAGTCTAAATATTAGTGGATAGTGGAAATTGTATGTGGAAACACGATCCGACTTTGATAGGAACACGTCCAGACAGAAGATATTTAGGTTTTGCAGAATATAATTCAATACATAGATATTTACCCAAAATGTACGGAGAAAAGAGCAAATTGTCATTCTTACAAAAGATTAAGAATTATTTTAAGAAAGATAAGCCAATCAAAACTAGGGAAGGAATTATCATTCCACCACCAAAAACGCCCGCCTCATTCATGATGATGGAGAGGGGTTATCATACTTGTGTATGGTTAGAAAATTGGATAGAATATACTAAAGATGACGGAGTATTGGCTTTCCCAGAGAATGGTACTTTCAATGGGAGAATTCTTCAAAATTTAAGAATGAGAATGAATGAATTAGAACCCAGACCAAGATTAACGCAGTAAGAAGCCCTAGAAGAATGGGAAACAGAAGCATTTGAACGTGATAGACCCCGGAGCAATAGGGCTATAGGGGATTTTTCCCTAGATACCAGAATGGGACAAGAGAAAGTCAGATGAAACAGTGGAGACCGAGCAATGATTAGTGAAGGTTTGTACCCAGTATTCATGGCTGATGAGCAGCCAGGGAGCAAGTCAAAAGAAAAGACTAAACATATGACAGGGTTTGGCGAGTCCGAAGATGAATTCATGGAAGAAATATTAAAGAACCCTCCACCATACCAGGAAGAGTTGGGCAGATGTTCTCCAAGCGACCTGTTTTGAGAACACCATTAGTACCTCAAGTACTGCATAATCCACCAGTAAATAGAGTACTTCATGTGAGAAGTTAGCCTGGCATATGCTGTCCACTAATTATAGTGGGCACCTTGCACCAGTCCAAACAACCCCTTATTGGAGATAGGTTAAAGACAACCTTTATTGAAAGCTATCCTAGTGGTAGCTATGGAGAGCAGCCTTCAGGCTAAGTCTTGAAGGAATGTAAAGCAGCTTGTTTTACCAGTCTATAATCTCTTGAGTGACCAAATGAAAGAGGACCACACCAGGTATATATTCAAAATATATGTATTTATTACTAAACACACCCTCTAGTCTCTTTATGAGGCTAGAGTTCGAAGCTACATACGTTACGAGTTGAGTTATCTACAGTAATAGCACAAATACACGTTTGAGCCCCAGGGCGTACCAAACCATATACCAATAAAGTGGTATAAGAACCACGACTGAGCTAGACACAAGGCCTAGAGCCTGTAGAAGTGCTTGGACCACAAGGAACCACCCAAGGCAGTGACACAGGGGACCCACGGGGACGCGTGCAGTGTATGAACACAACCGCCGAACCACCGTTAACTTCTATGGGGAAAGTCGCGATTAGAATTTAAAAGAAAAGGGACACTTAGAGGAGGACTTGGAGCAAACCCTTTGAGAACTAGGCTGTTCTAGTGTCTATACCCATGGGAGCACCGGAGTACTCGAAGTTACCTCACCCAGGAAGCTCGAGGTTGCATAGGTGTCTTTCGGGGTCGGGTTTCGCTCGTCGCTCTATGGCGATCTGCTGCAAAGTGCTGCTGGCGACCAAGTCGAAAGTGTTCGGGTGGATCCAAAGGTGGATCGAAGATCTGAAGAACCTGAAAGCAGAGGGGACAGAGTCTGGGTCACTAGCCAGTGACCAGGAAGGCGATGAGCAGATGCCCACCGATGTCGAGTGCTTCAGGTAGGGTTGACGTGTCGTCTTGACTCTTCAGCCACGAGGTCCAGGAGGCGTCGACGACAACCAGGAGCTGGATTCGAGCTGTCCCACGACGTCTGTCGATTTGCAGGAGTGTCGGCGACCGGATTGGACCCAACAAGCCTTGGCAACGGCAAGTCTCGTGGAAAGCGAAGAAGGACGATGTTGCAGACCAGCAAGGTCTCGGGGGACTCACCCAGCGAGGATAAGGTCAGGGCACACCTGGAGCAACCAGGGAGCCCAAGCAGAAAAAGATTGGCCTTCGGGAGGGCCTGCTAGCCAACGGACTAGCGACCGCGAAGGAGCCTCGAGGCGGTGCACGTGGAGCTGGCTCACAGGACACTCGTGGAGTGGAGGCCAGTGATCTTCAGTGCAGTTGGTGCTGGAGGCTGGGGCTACTCGGAGCCCAAAGCACGACTTCGTGGGAGACCCAGAAGAGGATGCACTTGCAAATGCGTTCGGTGTCCAGGGTCACGGTTCCACGTTACCCACGACAGCTACGGGCCTCAGCTTTGCTGGGGACTCAGGGCAGCCTCGGGAAGTCTGGAAATCCACCTCTGGTGATGCAAAGACTTCGGCGTCCGACGGAGAGCTTCAGCGATGCAGACCGGACAATTGCTTCTTTGGTGCCTGCCAAGCAGAGGAGTCACTCCTTGACCCCA
The DNA here is from genome assembly GCA_963921515.1 of Calotriton arnoldi. NCBI lineage: Eukaryota > Metazoa > Chordata > Amphibia > Caudata > Salamandridae > Calotriton > Calotriton arnoldi. Next base: position 2,612 of record CAWUFW010031600.1, on the reverse strand, counting down.
AGGAGATTCTTCAGTCCTCTAATCTTAAAGCAGAGCGTCGAAGGTCCAGGATTCTGTATCAGGAGTTTCGTCCAGGTAAATCTAAAGTCCTAAGGACTGGGTTCCCCTACTTATACTAAGGTAGGGGGTTGGACATACTCTGTGGCCCCACCTATGGAGGGTCAGGGCAGAGGGGTGGTTACACCCCTTTCCCTTTGTCCAGTTTCGCGCCAGATCAGGGGCTGGAAGCCCCTGAGCCAGTTTGAACTGGGGTATGCACTGAGGGACACCAAGTGTGCCCCAGTGCAGGACTTCAAAGCACCAGAGAGTGCTCCGCCCAGCCCCAATACACACTATCCTGTCTGGGGAGGTGGTCACACCTCCCTGGGACAGGAAACCTATTGTCCAGGCCTCCCCTGCCGGAGTTTCGGTCAGCAGCAGGAGGCCAGACTCGTGTCTCGTGGCAGCGGCATCCATTTTTGTGATGCCAGGGCTTGGAAAGTCAGTACCGGGCATACCAGTGTGTACACATGTCTTTCCCTCTAGAAGGGTGGAATGCTACCCCCGCCGCCAGAACTGGCGGGGGGGTAGTATTCCAAGATGTTTGACACCAAACACGACATGTTTCCGTGCAGCCATCACAAAGTTAGCATTTAACGCGAGGTTATAATGCGCTTAAGAGTATATGGTCAGGCTGCACTACAAACAGCATCAGAGAAGGGTCTCCGAACGCTGCAGAGGGGCCCTGCTCATGCAGGGGCACCCTCTCACATAGGAACCACGCACTCTGCCTTCCAGGATTGATAAGGCCTGCCATAGGAGTGACTTATAGGTTTTATATGTGTGTATGTATATAGTGATATAGGTAGCCTATATCACAGTAAGGGGTGCATGCACCACCTTACCCAGGCTGCAGTAGCAGACCTGTGGGGTGTCAGTTTGGATGGCCTTCCAGGGGTGGCACAATACATGCTGCAGCCCCTGGTAGGCCTCTGAGGTACCTATGCCCTGGGTACATAGTATATACCATATACTAGGGACTTATAAGGGCACTCCAGATTCCAATCAGAGATGTGCCTAAGGCACATGGAAACCATTTTAGAGAGGAAGCAGCTAGGCTGGGGTTCTGATTAGCAGGGCCCCAGCCAGACTAAGGTCGAAAAACAGTGAAGCATCAGCAAAAAGTGGGGTACCCATGTGAAGCAGATCCTACTCTCCTACACAACCCCCCCAAACGTAGGGACATTAAACTAACCCTTGCCCAGTTAAGTCTTCATGTTCTAAGTGGAAGTACCTAGAGAGTCCATCTGCATTGGCATGGATTACTCCCAGGTCTATGTTCCACTGTGAAGTCCATCCCCTGTGGAAATGGACCACCTAAGCAGTTTGGGGTTTTCACCCTTCATTTGTTTTAGCCATAAGAGGGGCTTATGGTCTGTTTGAACAAGGAAGTGAGTACCAAACAAGTATGGCCTCAACTTCTTCAGAGCCCAGACCACAGCAAAGGCCTCCCCTCTCAATGGCTGACCAACGTTTCTCTCTAGGGGTCAGCCTTCTGCTAATGAAAGCTACTGGCTGATCCTGACCTTCTTCTATTCAATTGTGACAGTACAGCCCCTACCCCCAATTCAGATGCATCAGTTTGAACAATGAACTTCTTGGAGTAATCAGGACTCTGTAGAATGGGAGCAGTGCACATGGCCTGCTTCAGGTCATCAAATGCCTTTTGACAGCTAACTGTCCACTGAACCTTTTGGGCATTTTCTTGAAGTTAAGTCATTCAGGGTGTTCACTATTGATCCATACCCCTTGACAAATCTCCTATAGTACCCAGTCAGGCCTAAGAAGGCTCTCACCTGAGTCTGGGTAGTTGGAGCAGTCCAGTCCATGATGGTCTGGATCTTGCTCTGCAGTGGTTGAACCTGGCCTCCACCCACAAGGTGGCCCAGGTACACAACCTGACTCTCGCCATATCTGGCACTTGGTGGCCTTGATAGTCAGGCCTGCTTTCTGCAGGGCCTGTAAAACATTTCTGAGGTGGACCAGGTGATCCTCCCAGGTGGAGCTAAAGAAAGCAATGATCATCTAGATATGCTGCACTATAGGCTTCCAGACCTGTGAGGACTGTATTCACCTAACCTCTGAAAGTGGCAGGTGCATTCTTCAGACCAAAGGGCATCACAACAAATTGATAATGCCCACTAGGGGTTGAGAATGCTGTCTTTGGCTTTGCATCATCAGCTAGTCTGATCTGCCAGTAGCCAGCTGTCAGGTCAAATGTGCTTAGATACTTGGCTGAGGCCAAAGTGTCTATTAGCTCATCTGCCCTTGGTATTGGATGGGCATCAGTCCTAGTGACTGCATTGAGACCTCCTGTAGTCCACACAAAGCCTCATCTCTCTTTCCCACCACTGGTGTGAGGGTTTTGGCACAAGGACCACTGGACCAGCCCAAGGGCTATCTGAGGGTTCAATAACTCCCAAATCCAACATCTTCTGGACTTCTGTCCTGATACAGTCCCTGACATGGTCAGGTTGCCTCATAAATCTTATTTTTAATAGGCAGACTGTCCCCAGTGCCACTTCATGAGTGCACCAGGTAGTCTGACTGGGTGTCAGTGAGAATATGTGTCT